>BQNB010031441.1:0-45144 GCA_026074375.1 Tanacetum coccineum | reverse complement strand
CATTAATTATTTTAAAATATCAAAGCTAGTTTAGGTCAAAATGTGTATTTTTTGGTCAAAGTGTGTATAAAACTAATGACCCTTTACATTTTGACAATTATTTAATGTTTTTACAGAGTTTGGTAAATAACAATTTTGATTAAAGGTAATATACTAAACTTGAGCAATTTTAACAACCATATATAATAGTGGATAATAATTTTAGGGCGAACCGAAAAGGAAAGGTGGACAATAATTTTGAGACAGAAGGAGTATTTTACTAGCTCAAGTAGCACCTTGCACGGTTTGTCACTTTGCCAAGTAAAGAGACTTCTATGTTATTAGAGCAAGGGGTGTGGCGGCAACCATGCACCAAATCCGATGTGGCATCCTATTCGGCGATGTCCAATGGGCGCTGTGACACCATCGAGTGCCGCCGATCGGGTGTATGTTGGGTACACGACGAAAATGACGAAAAAATAAATAAATTATATCCGTTTCATTAACGGTTAGTTTTTAAAGTTTTATTTTTTTAAAATTTATTATCTTTTTTTAAATTTATCCCCTCTATAAATACTTCTTTACCATCATTTATTTTTCACACGCCTTCTTTTAACTCTCTCAACTATCATTCATTTTTTTCACACAACAGACAATATGGCTACTGAACCAAATAATGTGAGACTAAGTATCCTTAGGCGACTACGAGAAGAACTTGAAGCTGAGGTCGCACTAGCGAATAATTTTTTGGACGTGTTGACTCGCTATCTTGATCAAATGCGTAGCCGTGGTCCTGAAATAATGAGGGTGGGTTTGCTGCCAAATAATCCCCTTATCAACTATAGTTAGCATACTCTGCCAAAGACGACTAGAGCCGATATGAGAAACTTAAACAACTTAGTGGCGGCTAGGAACAAATTGCTTCGAAGCATTGCTGAGAAGGAAGAATTCATTAACAATTATAGAGCAATGTAAAAGCTCGAATCATATTTTTAATTATCTATGTAACATTTTTGATTTATGAATAAAAGTTTTAGTTTTTAATTTATAAATAAAAGTTGTATTTATTTTTTTGAAAAAATGTAAAAGAAAATGAAATTGGGGGTGGGTGTGACTCGAATGGCTAAGTTGTGTGTAGTTGTAAGTGAAAAGGTATTTTACGGTGTAAGTGTTAAAGTGATGTGGCAACCGATGAGACTCAAATGACTAAATTTGGGATGTCATGACACCTTATTCTCTTAGTAATCAAATGATTGTAATACTCCCTCCGTCTCATATTAAGTGTCCATTTTTGACTTTTTGAATTCTTTTTTCATAAACTTTGACCGTAAATATTTGTCTTTATGTTATATAATGCTTACTGAAAATTATACCAATTAAAAATACATTCGAAACTCTATCCATTCATATATTTTGCATTGAGTATCATATAACATAAGAAGAAATAATTAAGGTCAAAGTTGAAGAAAAAAGACTTTAAAAAGTCAAAAATTGACACTTAATATGGGACGGAGGGAGTAGTATGTTAATTTTCTATTTACATTGTAGATAAAATTACTATTTAATAATTGTAAATTTGAAGCTTATATTATTTTGTGAAATAACTTTAAACATAAATCTTGTCATGAGGATGAACTTAAGTTGCTTAACCGTCCTACTAAAACATATACGAAAAGCATCATCACATAAAGCATCATATGAAAATGAAATAATAAATAAATAAATCTTTTCAATTACGCTTCCAATGACCAACCTCATTGCAATAAGAGCAGATCTCATCCTTTGATCTATTGACTTTGGAGACAGGTTTGGACTTGGTGACGGACTTTCCAGCGCCTTTTTTACCTTTGCCTTTCCCTTTCCCTGACTTCCTTAGACTTGAGCCCAAGACTCTCTTCTCAGTAGTCTTCAGTATCTCATGCAACTCTGAGATGGTCATCTCCATATTATTCATGTTATAGTTTATTACAAACTCTTTGTAATCTTTTGTCAAGGAATTTGGAATTATATCCATAGCATACTCTTTGCTTAGCGGATATCCGAGTCTTCTAATGTGATCCATATAGCCCTTCATTTTAATGACATGGGCGCTAACAGAAGAACCTTCAACCATCTTGCATGTATGTAGAGCTTGGGTTACTTCCTTTTGAAACATGTCCTTCAAGGTCTCTATCATCTCATAAGCTTCCACTTCCATCAGATTCTTCTGTAGATCTAGGATAATTGTGGCAAGCATGAGACATCTCACATCAAGGGAGTCATTAGTATGCTTATCGTAAGCATCCTTTACGGATTGAGTTGCATAAAAAGGTGGCGGATCTCCAATGGGAGTGTCAAGAACGTACAATTTCCTTTCTTGCTTAAGAACTATTCTTAAGTTGCGTTGCCAATCAAGAAAATTGAGCCTAGTCAATTTGTCATTCTCAAGAATTGATGGTAGGGATAAGGTGGGAGTTCGGGTGCCCATGTTGGCATTAATCACGTTGATTGCCATCTACGAAGATAAAAACAAAAGAACAAACTAAAATAAAATTTGATTATACAACTCTCAACGAATCAATTTTAGCATGCCTATGAATGTCATATAACAAGGTTAACTGAGTTTTGCCAAAACATCCTAGCTATTTGGCCTAGGATCAATTGGTATTTGTGAAATGGGAAACATAAGGAATATACCAAGTATGCTCGCAAAGAGCACAAATAGTGAATGAATACTGCAAGTCGACACTTGACACATTCTAATGTGGTGTCAGATTGGGATTTGATGGTTGCATGAGCTGCAACTGCGGTTGAAGTGGAGAAAATTCTTGTTGGGATGATGGGTAGATTAATTGTAAGGTGTTTTGTGGCTGAGGCAACATGCGGGCCAATGGAGACACTGATTGGTGCACAGGCTGCAACATTTATTGCTGACCTGGCAACTGATAATTCACCGTTGAAGCGTGAATACGAGGAGGTATATGTTAGAAATAGCTGGTGTTCTTGACGATACACCAGCTTGGGTATGGGCTTGAGCCTGGGCCCGAGCATCGTGGGCCTGCTGGAAGAGTAACATCCCACTGAAACCACGCATGGCTTGGGATGAAAATCCTTGATCTGATGGAGGATTGACTAACCAAAGTTGCGGGGTGGTTTGTAGGATGCATCAGGGGTCTTAATGTTGGAGCCCTACTTGACAGCCAAAGCCTATACCTGTAGATGGTACGCTGCCCGCCTCGATCGTTCGGAGGAACAGTGTTGCGAGGTTTTGATAATCAGTAACCATTAACACTACGTGTACGCAAAACAAGATGGATCTAGTTTGGTTCATATACTTAACAGCATCGCAATGTAGGTTAAGAACAAAAAGGAAACAGGATAAACTAACCCTTGAAGTCAACAACAAGTATAATGAAACAAAGTGAATAAATTGTCACCTCTACGAGTGTCACACAAACACGTCCAACGAATGCGCCCGGATGCTAGTCCAAACTCACGTGTATCCCAAACAACAATTGTAAACCAAACACCCTTGAATAAAGTACCTAAAACCTCTCTTGTTGTGTGTAACGAAAATCAGGGATTGGTGGGATAATAGGTTTCACAAATTCTGGTTCTTACCGAAATAGAGCAGATCGAACTGAAAATCACCAAATACAAAACCCTACTCGTTTCTACTTGTTGTCACGCCTGAGAACAAGTAAACCTAATGCCAAGAACCTGCTGTGAACTTCATGGGATCAGATAACACACGTAAACCCTCAAAAGGAGTCTACCGAAATTGACAGAACCGAAAAAACAAAAACCCTAATTTGGGTTTTAATGCAATCGGCTTATGTAAGTGAAAAGGAGGAAAGATGAATTGTTTTTTGTGTTTTTGGAGGCTGTGTATATAGTGAGAATGAGCTAGGGGAGAGGGCTTTTATAGAACTTCATTCCTCCATAATTTTGATAAGAATATTTTAAATCACATACAATTTTTAGTCTTATCTCAATTTTTCTCCAGCTCTTATATATCGCCAACCACCCCACCCAGTATCACCTTTCTTCTCCTTATCTCTACATACATAGAACTTAGACACCCTCCTAGAATCTTTTTATGTGTCCGGCTACACTAGGACACCACAAGATTTCTTGTCTAGTCGATATTTGGTCCATACGATTTACTTAGAAAGACACGTGAAGTTACAAACGCACTCTAAATGTTTTATCGTGTGTTCCCCCTAATGGCACTCACACACTTACTAGTCGTTTATAGGTGCTTTCCGCAACTTCCATATCAAAAAAGCTCCCACTTGGGAGTTGGTGTAGCGCAGGGGGGGAATGAGGGGAATTGCCATTATACTAACGACGGATACGTCTAGCAACCTCACATTCGTTTATAAAATAAAAAGTGTATGAGATCAAGTTTCATAAAAATTTCTCAGTTGCAGGTTATTTTTCTTCTTATCTTATCTTCATCCCTTTTTCAGATACCGTTAAACCATTGCGATATGGATCCTAAATCATTTCATTATAGTTTTGCCATTTAGATTCTCGTTTAAGAACTTAATTACAGTTATACCAATGTAATCACGAATCATCTTACATTACTCTTTGGTACGGCCAATACAAATTATCTGATTATTGTCTAGAGAGGCGCCAAGGTATCATTATTGCATATCAAGTTGATGAACAAATTCCTTTGTTGAATTCCAAGTGTTGTGAATGCTCGCTTCTCATCACTTCAATAATAGTGTTTTAATAACTACTTTTTCAGGACAACGATTTGAATATAGAATTAATAATTGATACCCACACATACCAGAAACTTGTTTGTATTCGTCAAGTGCTAAGATGACTTAAAATAACCATTTTCGAAATTTTATTATGACAACGGATCATAAGTAATTTCGAAGGTTGGGTGTCCTAATACGCATCTTTGGAGTAAACATATGTGTTGCTGGAACATCCATTTATTCAACGGATTTAACCAACACTCATATTTGCCTTTACGTAACTAATCTCCCATATTGATGACCGACACAAAGGACATATTTTAGACATGTATAAATCATCATGAATTAATTGATGCTCAAAAATATAGGATAAAACCTCTCCATTGTTTTATGAATGAAAAACAAATACCAATGTATCTTTAATCATTAGAATAAATAAAACTTGTCTTACAAATCCCAATTATCCAAATAATTAATAAACACAGATTTTATATGAGTTACTATAGTGGAAGCATTTTATTTATTACCTAGTATGTTATGATATGCTTTGGAAAATGACTAAGTCACTTTAGTAAAAGGATCAAATAAGTTGTCATCTGTTGTGAAAAAAAATATTTTTTAAACTTTTATGTCACTAAATTCAATAACTTCAACGAAAGGATAGTAAACTTTGGCATGGAAAATGTATGAGCACCTTTAGGTGATTCAAGATTTCATTAGCAAATGTTAATTTCTCTAGTATTATCACAATAATATTATGGGTTTTCAATCGTGGGAACAACACCAAGCCTAGAAATGAATTTCCTAACCCAAACAGCTTTCTTAGAAGCATCATAAGCAGCAATATACTCAGCTTTTGCAGATGAAGTGGCGAAAATGCTTTGCTTGGAACTCTTCCAATCAACATCACCTCCATTTAAAATGAACACATGTCCAATCTGAGACTTAAGGTCATCAGCATCCGTCAGATATCCAGCATCAGTGTAGCAAGAAACCCTAAGCTCTCATTTTAGATCACCTCCGTAAACTAAAAACATGTCATAGTATTCCTGAGATACTTCAAAATGTTCTTAACAGTAGTCCAATGAAGATCACTTAGATTCTGTTGAAATCGGTTGTTTGTTTCTGAGCGAACGCATTTCTGGCGAGCTTACATCATCACAACATACATAATGTCCCAGCTGCGACGGCATATGGAACATTTTGCATACGCTCTTTATTCACTCAGGTGTTTGAAGCACTTGTGTTTTACTCAATCTAAGCTTTTCTTGCTTGGGATATTCCACGTTTGGAATTCTACATGTAGATACCGCTTTAGATTTTTCTGGAAGTTAAGCCTTGGACACAAACCAATTAACCGCCGTGATCTATCTCTATAGATCTTGATTCCAAGAATATATACAGCTTCACCTAAATCTTTCATAGCAAAACACCTTCCAAGGTAGGATTTTACATTTTGTAACATTAGAATGTTGTTTCCCATGATTAAAATGTCTGAGATAATCGGAATAAAGATTAGGAAAGTGACATTTACTCCTTCTAGCTTTTTAGATATACACATGGCTTCATCACGATTTTAAGTGAAACCAAAATTCTTTGCAGTATCAATCAGAGATACTTGAAGATTCCATTGCCTTGATGCTTGCTTAAAGCCCATAAATGGAACTTCAGCTTGATACTCTGGTTTGGATTTGGATTGACAAAACCTTCAGGTTGCTTCATGATAAACCTCTTCTTTTTAGAGAGATATCCATTGAGGAAGTAGTTTTGACATCTCCATTTGCCAAATCTTATAGTCATAAAAAAGCGGTTATGGCTATTAAGAATCCTTATAGCTCTAATGTCTATTAGCAACAGATGAGAACGTTTCCTATTAATCACCTTGGGATTTAGTTATAGCCCTTCACCACAAGATGAGCTTTATAGGTGTGTACAGCTCCATCTATGTCAGTCTTCTTCTTGAAGAGTGGTATGTGTTAATTTACACATACCTTTGAACTAATTAATTAAGCTAAAAAGACCAAAAATGACCAAAATAAGATAAAAATGCATTGTATTTGTATGTTATGTGATTGTGTTCTGCAGTACGATATTAATTTAAAAGGGAAAAAAACGAAGCAAAAATGGGACAATGCCGAGCATACGAGAATGGAAATAGCACAGAAATGAAGCCAAAGGCGAATTTATCTATGTGCTTAACACAAACCCAATAAACATTAAACCTTTACTTAAAAGAGAAAACCCTAAATCACTTATCACCGTTTATCTTTGAATGCTTACACCGTTTGTCCTTATAGTATTTCATCGTTAGTCCTAAACCTAACAATCCCCTTATAAACCCTTAACCCCCGTTAATCCTTTAATCTTTAACCTTTTGAATTAGGGCCCTCACCTAAAAACCATAAGCTCTAATCTCATATTCTTTGTATAAATCTCGGGTCAACGCCCCAAATGATATAGTCAAAATCACTGTAGCCCCTTCTCCTTTCCCTCTCAAAAGTTACACAAGACAACCAATTCACGCATGGTAAAAATCAACCAAATATACGCTCTTTCGTCCTTCTAGAAACATTCTCCTAACACCTCTGACAACTCACTAATCCACGTTGGCAATCCTAACGAATTTGATTGGAGGATGAGACGTGTAAAATTTAAGTTTAAAAAAAAGAAAAAAAAAAAAAAAAAAAAAAAAGAAAACCCCCCCCCCCCCCCCCCCCCCCCCCCCCCCCCCCCCCATTTTTTTTTTTGTTTAAAAAAAAAAAAAGAAAAAGGATTGAATTTTAAAAAAAAAAAAAAAAAAAAAAAAAAAAAAAAAAAAAAAAAAAAAAAAAAAGGCTTTCAACGATCAAAATCATTTGCTTAGAGGGCAAAGAAAGATTAAAAGGCTAAGATTAGAAGTGGGGGAGCGTCTAAGAGGCTAGAAGGTTCTCTACAGCCCTATAAATAGAGACTCTCACACACAGAATTGATTATCTAGGATAGAATTAGCTTATTTAGTCATTTTTAGCTTATTTTAGCTTAATGTTTTCAATTTGATGTAATTTTCTTCCTAAAAGCTTGTATTTAGTTTAAATAATCAATAAAAGTTCAGTTTTCTTATAGTTAATATTCAATTCGTGTTTTTACCTTATTGCATCTTTAGTTATAATATAAATTCTTTATTATAATTAATAAGCTTATAAGCTTTCTTAATTACTAATTAGCTTGTGTTTACTCAGTTAAGCTTTCATTAGTTAAGCTGAGTCTTTTTAATAATCAAAGCTCTCCCCAAATTATTCCTCAACTTTTTTGGAAGGGAAGCTAAACTTAGATAGACTCCATTGGACCTTACAGCTTATCCTAGATTAGCTGGAGCTTTGTTTGATCAAAGCTTTGAAAGCAGTTAGAAGCCTTATTTGTGCAAAGGCAATTGTAAGCTCTTATTCTTCCATTTTATAGCCTAATTTTGCATTTTAGCTTATTTTAGCTTTCTGTCAGCTTATTATTAGTTAGATTAGCTTATTACTGCTTATTATAGTTATTTGTTGCTTAATATGCTTAATTGTTAGTTTAAATTTCATTTTATCAGTTTTTGATATAAAATAGTTAAAAATTCCAAAAATATTAGCATAATCTCTAGTAGCTTATTGTTATGGCTTGTTTGAAAGTTAAAATTTGCTCAATAGGTCTTTTATAAGCTTGTCACTATCTGGTTTAGCTTATCTAAGTTTTAAATCTAAGTCTTATAAGCTAAAAATGGGATTGAACTTTTTAAAGGGGTGTTTGGCATTAGCAGTTCTTAACATAGTTAGAATGATAGAAGCTTAATCCTTTTGATAATTTAGATCGTTAAGTTTTGAAGTTTATAAGTTAAGTTTTAAAGTTTGAGTTAAGCTTAATTTCTTTTGAGGAGTGTTCAGATTGATGAATTTATGAACGTGTGGAAATTGGTTTGTGGGGCTCTAGCTCATTTTGTCTAGATATAGTTCTAGTTGCATTTTGTGTTGATTTAAGTGCTCATTTTGACGTCTAAAATGTAGTAGGAAAAGAGGTTTTATAAGGTGTGCATTGTTCTTTGGTTAAAATCATAAATCTGTCTAAAACGTAAGTTCATTTTCAAAAATTCAAAGTCGTATATTCAATAGCTAAATTATGATAAGTTGTAGTCAGTTTTAAGGTTGATTTTTTGTTTTCTGTATAAAGCTCTTTGGTCAAACAGCTAAAGTTTGTGTTTGTAGTCTTTTCAACAACATTTACTAGCTTAAATCTTAGGCTGAATTAGCCATTTTTGTCTTTTGATAAAAATTTGAAAAACTAAAAATAAAATAGTGTAAACTGCCTATGCAGCTTTTTCAGTTAGCCTTTTCTTTGCTTGTTTAATTTTCAAAATGTTTTTTGATTGTTGATTTAGGTATATTTTAGAATAGACTTTAAAGTTTTAAAAGTCATTTTGCCATAAGGATCCTTTAAGTTGCTAAAAAATAAGCTCAAAAGTGCCTTGTAGGCTGCTTGGAAAACAGTTTTGCAAAAGTGCTTATTTGCTTCTCTTAGCTAATTTCTTATTAGTTTTGTTTAAATTGTGTTCAATCTGTGATTAGAGGTGTGAGTAAGTTTGTTTGTTTGAGCTTATTGCTTTTCCTCTTTTGCATGATTTAGTCTAGAAATTGTGGATCAGTTCTATCTAGTTGTCACTTAGTTTAGTTTTTAGGTAATCTTTTAGATTTTAGGTTAGCTTATTTTAGCTTATTTGAATGTTTCATAAAAAGTGACTTTTATAAAAATTGTTTATTTTCATTAGTTCTTTAGGTTCGTGCAAAAAAGTTTTCAAAAATAAAAAAAATTACAAAAAGGGAGCACAGGTTTGAACTGTTGACCTCCCCCTTTATACCAATGCCTCAACACCAACACTCAAGCTCACCATTGCCCTTTGGGATTTTTCAAACAATCTTTGCAAAAATTATTATTAACCCTTTTTTTATCCAATTGCTTATCAGCAACTTTTTGCTTATGTTGTTTGCTTGTTTGGGAGAATGCCAATTTTCTAGTTTTTATTTTTCCTAGATTTTTCATATTCTCAAGTATTTTCCATAATTTTTCTAGAATTTTTAAAATTAGTTTAGTATTTTTAATTAATTTTCTAGATTAAAATCGTTTTTAATTTTATAATAAATAAAAATAAAACCATAAAAATATATAATCTTTGGTCTGAAAATTATTTTTAGTCAATTAGGATTTATTAAAATTAAATTTGCGTTCGTAGGGCTTAAATTTGTCATACTTGCTTATTAGTCGCGTTTTTACTTTCCCGTTTACGTTTTTAGTTTAATTTTAGTTGCCTTATTTGATTTCGTGCTTTTACTTGTTTTCTTTTGCATTTTTAGAATTAGTAATCAAAACAAATATTTCTTGTTATTAAGCATCAAATTAAATATACCATTTGTTGGTGAATTCAATTCGACTTCTTTTTTTTTTTTTTTTTTTTATCGTCGGGATACGATATCCGGGAGATATAATTTTGTTTGTCCTCAAATAATTTTCTTATCAAACGAGATACTTACTATACTATAATTAGTTTGAGATATTTAGGATATATATATTTAATTATATATATACTATTTGGATCGAACCAAATTTTTGGCGCTGTTGCCGTGGAAGAGGTGTACGATTTTCGCGAAGTATTTGAAGTTAGTGCCTTGAAGATCCTTCCTCGTGAAGTTATTGTTTTTAATTTTCAATTTTATTTTATAAAAACATAAAATACAAAAATATTTTGCTTTCAATTTATTTTTAAATACCAAAAAAATTAGTTAACATAAAAATCAACGTTGTTCATTTGTGAAAGGATCACCTTTTAGATTTACAACTTTAGAGTGGGTTTACATAGGGTCGATCCAACGATTTCGAACCTAAAGAGAAGTTTTTAAAATGCTTCGCGCTTACCCGCTCCTCCGCTTCTTTGTGCGTTTATCTAGAGAGCTACCGTACACTTGTTCGATTATCGGTTACAAAAATATTTTCGTTCTATCTTATTTTTCTTATCTTGTTTTTAGTGCATGAGCACTCGTTCTAATTATTCTAATCTATTTTCTTCGCTTAGAGACCCCGAGAGTCTTATTCGACGAAGGAATTTAGGTAAACCGTCATCTCTATTCAATTTTGAAGAAGTTATGAGCATTCCTTATAAAGTAACTTGGACCAACCTCCTACTCGGTGGCACCCCCATCCTGCCTAATAACAATGGTCTATCTCCGATGATGAGACCTAACGGGCAAGCTTCCCGATAGATGGAAGAGTTATGCGAACCGTCTATAGATGGACGGGGCTGACCAATTGCTCCGATTCCAATTCAAGCTATGGATTTTGGACTTCGTCATCACATGATACAACAAGTTCAAAATAGTCAATTTCACGGATTACCGGGCGACGATGCCAATCGACATATTGATATATTCTTAGAAATTACTCAACATATGAAGCAAAATGGGGTCTCTGATGACGCCCTTGTGGTTCTTTTTCCATATTCCTTGACGCATCATGCTATCGCACGATATGATCTCCTTCTAAGGAATTCCATTCACTCTTTTGATGATATGATGAGAAAATTTCTCTCGAAATATTTTCCTCCTTCCATGGTGACTAAGTTAAGGAACGAGATCATGAAATTTGAGCAAAAACCGCACGAATCATTATTCGAGGCATGGGAGCGTTATAAATTGTCCATTGATCGGTGTCCTAACCATAACATGCTTTTGGTTACACAAATTGATACGTTTTACAATGGTTTGACATTAAGTCATCGGGACACCATCAATGCTGCAGCGGGAGGAACTTTTATGCAAAAGACACCGGAAGAATGTTACGAATTGATCGAGAACATGACCGCTCACCACAACCATTGGGACACTTCCGCAACTCGAGATGAGACGTCTAGAAATATCTCTTCTACTACTACTACCGAGAGTCCCGAAGTTGTTCGACAATTGGAAATGATGAATAAGAATTTTGTAGAGATGATGAGACAAATACAAACGGTCAAAACTGTTGATACAAAATGTGAGACTTGTGGTGGTCCTCATTCTTTTACCGAGTGCCCAGCCGTCGGTGGCTACACTCAAGAGGCCGCTTATGCTACTACGGGTAACTATAATTCGGGGGGTAATTCCTACCAACCGCAAGGTGACCGTAATTTGCTAAGCTATCGCTCGAATAATTACCTTGGACCACCCGGTTTCAATCAACCAAATGTGCAAAATAATCAAAACCGATACAATCAAAATCAAAATCAAAATCAAGGGAATTATCAAGCTTCGAACAATCAAGGGAGAGGGCAAAACTTCAATAAAGGAAACAATAATTATCAAGCTCCGAATCTTCAAGCCCCGAATAATCAAGCTCAAGTTGGACCTTCGAACGAATTAACAAGCTACATGAAGAGTAATGAAGCTATTTTGAGAGACATGCGAACTCAAATGACTAACATGAAAATGGAATTACGAAAAAAGTTTAAATCTTCTCTCGATGCAAGAACCAACAAGATAGAGAATCAAAACAATCAAATGATGACTCAAAACAACGAGCTTAAGAACATGATGACTAATTTCTTTCAAATGCAACACCAAAATCAAAATCAAAGTACCTCGAGTTCGGGATTACTTCCTAGTAACACCGTTGCTAACCCGAGAGGTGAGTTGAAAGCCATCACCACCCAAAGTGGTGTTTCTTATGATGGACCTTCCGTTCCAATTCCACCTCCATTCATTAATCCGGATGAGAATGAACGAGAAGAGGAGACGTCAACGGACCCGGTATACGGTGATTTTACCATTAAGGTCCCACCTCCTCTTGTCCAAAAATCTCAAAAATCTCAAAATCAAAAATCTCATGAGATGCCCCAAAGGGATCCTCAACACCCTAATATCCCTTATCCTTCAAGAATGACCAAGGAAAAACAGCAAGAGAAAGATAAAATACAAAATCATAAGTTTTGGAAAATGATTAAACAACTTCACATCAATATCACTCTTGTTGATGCATTAATTCTAATTCCAAAATACCAGAAAATGCTTAAAGAACTTCTTTCTAATATCCTACTTGTAGAACTGGCAAATACTCCCCTTAGTGAAAACTGTTCAGCAGTTATCCTTAAGAAGTTACTCGAGAAACTTGGTGACCCTGGAAAATTTCTTATACCATGTAGTTTTAGTGAGCTCAAGTGCCAGGCCTTAGCTGATTTAGGTGCTAGTATTAACTTGATGTCACTATCGGTTTGGAAAAGATTAGGTTTACCCGAACTTATACCCACTCGGATGACCCTTGAATTAGCTAACCTAATGGTGTGTGCACCAGCTGGAATTGCAAGTGATGTCTTTGTTCCGGTGGGAAAGTTTACATTCCCGGCTGACTTTGTAATTGTTGATTATATTGTCGATGCTCGAATCCCTTTAATTCTCGGAAGACCTTTCTTAAGGACCGCTCATGCTTTGATAGACGTTTACGGAGAAGAGTTGATTCTCCGTGACGGTAACGAGAGATTAATCTTGAACGTGAAACATAACACTTTAATTTTTTCTGATGAACCTCAAGAAGAATCGATAAACATGATTGATATTTACGATGTTTCTTACAAAGATAATCTTGAGGACTTTTTGCAAATAAGAAAATAACAAATAATCCCGAGAGTGGCAATCCTACTCTAATTTCGGACCCTATTGTTTCTTCTTCTTCTCCCACACTTACTTCCTTTGAAGAAAGTGATTTAATTTGGGAAGAATTCTAAGCTTATCTCGCAAATGATTCATTTCTACCGAGAAGTGATGATGCCGACTTTGACCTGGAGGGAGATCTTCGTTTAATTGAGGAGTTATTAAATAATGATCCTTCATCTCCTCTCCCTCTTTCTCATAATCCATTAAGTAGCAGTACCACTTCTTCTTCTCCTAGTCTCACACCGGTTGAGACTAGTGATGTTCTTCTCGAAGAGTTCGTCGATGAACTCGCTCTTCTTGAACCATTTCTACTGGGAATTGGTGATGACGACTTTGATCAGGAGGGAGATATCCTTCTACTTGAGAAGTTAATAAATGATGATCCATCATCTCCACTCCCTCCAAAAGAACTTAATTTTGAGAAACTTAAAATGATAAAATCTTCGATTGATGATTTCCCCCTATTGACGTTTTAGAGGAAAAATCCATGACTTTCTTGAACCCTCTCTTCGATTCAAATGACGATTTTACCTCTAGTGATGACGAGTCATTACCCGATGAGGACATTCTGAAAGATAATGTGAAGATTTATTCAAACCCTCTTTTCTAATTTGATGACGAATATATTTCTAGTGAAGTAAAACCACTTTTTAATGAAGAATTAGAGTATACCGAAAGCAACGAATCTTGTTTTTCTAATCTTGATGATCCGGATTTGTCCGTTACTCCTCTTTCCGATACTAATAAGGATGAGTGTTTTGACCCAGGAGGCGATATTGATGAAATCAATGCTTTTCTTGATATGGATATTTCTATGGATATTAAAGACGGTTATTATGATTTAGAGAGAGATATAGTCTATCTTAAGAGTTTGCTAATCAATGACACCATCCCTAATTTCCCTCCCGAGGTGTTTTTAGATCATGACCTAAGAAGCTTAAAGGATGAACTTGATGCTAATGATTTGAAGAGTATGGACAAAATTTTTGACCCCGGCATCTCCGCTTATAGTTTTTATTCCTTAGAGCCGGTGGCATATGAATGTCCAATGGAAGTTTGCTCTTCTACTTGTTTCGTCCCTAATATTACGATAATATAAGGAGAGTCAAGCTAGAGACTCGCACAAAAACAAGCGCTTCGTGGGTGGCAACCCATGCTTATCCTTAGTATATTAGTATAATAATAATGAATAAGTGTGATGTGAGAGGCCTCGCCTCTTCCTTCCCTGTTTCGTGTTCGTGTTTTGTGGTTTTATGTCCATGGGGGAGGGGGGGGGATTTGCCCGATTTATGAAGACTTTCATGCTGTGTGTTTTGTCCATCGTCCACTCGATCTTCAATCCTTCGTAAGCTAAATTAGGAATCCACTATACTAGATCTTGATTGAATTTACATTAACTATAGCAAAAATAATAAACGGCTTTAGATTATTACGTAGAAACCCCTTAATATTTGGATTATGCCTTAAAATTAGTATGGGGGTGACAGTCTCACATTGAGGACAATGTGTAGTTCTAGTATGGGGGGATCTTTCGATTCGATCTTACTTGCATTTTCCTTGTCTTCGCGTAACCCTGTTTTTCCACCAAAAATAGCAAAAATATGTCAAAATTTAAAATTTTGCAAAAAGAAAATAAGTGTGTTGACATATAGTTTTGTCTTTTTAAGGAATAAATTTTCACTTGATCGAGCATGTTGCGCTCTAGCTTGCCCATTAACATTTGTAAATTTAAGCTTTTGCTAGTCTTTTATACAAGAAGCTTTAAAACGCGAATTCTAGCTTGAAAAAGCCAAGAGTTTTGCAAGTTTCCATGTTAGACTTTAAATATGCAAGGCTTGTTTATTAAACTAAGCATTTGCGGATCTTTTTATTAAAGATTTTAAATTTGTGAAGAACAAGAAATGATAAAGTTTTATATAAGTTAGATGCTAAACATAGAGTAGTTGGATCTCTTTAAGGCTCATAGAGGTTAATTGTGGCTTTTTGCTCCCATTAGCTTAATAAACATTATATAATTGTTAATAAATAAAGTTACTTTAGGTTTTTGCGATTCTTAGTTTAAATCACTTCGTAGAGATTCCTTCTGGTAAAAGTAAGGTACACATCGAGGTTTTGTCAGTGTTGTGGGGAAATAGACTCTTGGACCATGGTCGGCTCGCATACCGATGTGGCAGTTGTTAAAAGACCACAAGACTTGAAATTTGGCTAATAATAATAAGTTATGTAATAAACCAAAGCCGAAATAAGACCACTACCTCTTGCCGGCTCACAACCGATGTGGTAGTCGTTTAAAGGGTGGAGGTATTAATAAAAATAATAAAACTGTGGGCTGATAAAAGTTTACTGCATCTTGCCGGCTCACAACCGATGTTGCAGTCTTCTAAATAAGGCACATAGTAATAATCCGAGACTGATAAAAGTTTGCTGCATCTTGCCGGCTCACAACCGATGTTGCAGCCTTCTAAAAGGTTGAGGAAATTACCGAGGTCGAAATATGTTTGTTGCATCTTGCCGGCTCACAACCGATG
Organism: Tanacetum coccineum; assembly: GCA_026074375.1. Classification (NCBI taxonomy): domain Eukaryota; kingdom Viridiplantae; phylum Streptophyta; class Magnoliopsida; order Asterales; family Asteraceae; genus Tanacetum; species Tanacetum coccineum. Next base: position 29,256 of record BQNB010031441.1, on the reverse strand, counting down.
TTGCAGCCTTCTAAAGGACCGAGGTGTAATAATGTTGCAATAATAATAATAAAGCCAAATTTCAACTTCGGGGTTATCTAAAAAGGATAACCCCTAAATCATGCGAAATTAGAACCTTAATGTGGACCTTATTCTTACCATATCGTCTCTTTAGGAAAGTATTTCAAACTAATTGTGGTCTAAACCGGGTTATACTTTATGTTAATAAGACATTAATTTATTTGTCACAAATAATAAGAATAAAATCTTTAGAGGACTTAGGAATAAGGGAGCGGGAAGTAGCAATGCTTTCACAATTAGCATTTATGAGTAGTGTTAGCATCTTAACTTGTATTTAACAATGATTTCGTTTTTAAGCTTGGTTTGGGGTGAGTGAAAAATCAAGAACAATGAATTTATTCTTTTAGTGTTTTTATTCCGTGTAGTTATGATATGTATAAATAATAGTAGTTAATGCATAAAAATGGTTAAACGGGGAACTTTTCAAAACTAGTGATTTCTTAATCTCTTTAAATGAGCACTTTGCTACTTTTCAAGGTGATTAGTCTAAAGGGATTGAAATTTTTGGTTTTCTAAGTATGTGTTTATAACATTGCGTGAGGACACGACAATAGCTTAGTATGGGGGATATTAGTATGTGTTAATTTACACATACCTTTTACCTAATTAATTAAGCTAAAAGACCAAAAATGACCAAAATCAGATAAAAATGCATTGTATTCGTATGTTTTGTGATTTGTATCTTGTAGGTACGGATATTAATTAAAAAGGACAAAAACAAAGCAAAAACAGACAAAGCCGAGCACGGGAATGGAAAGAGCACATCAAACTGAAGCCAAAGGCGAATTTATCTTGAGTCTTAACCAAACCCAATACCATTAAAGCTTTAACCTAAAAGAAACCCTAAAATACTTACACCGTTAGTCCCTGGATGCTTACACCGTTTGTCCTTATAGTATTTCACCGTTAGTCCTAAACCTAACAATCCCCTTATAAACCCTTAACCCCCGTTAATCTTTTAATCTTATAACCTTTTAATCTGGCCCAACCCAAAACCATAAGCCCAATCAATCTTTGTATAAATCTCAGGTCAACGACCCAAATGATATAGTCAAAATCACTGTAGCCCCTTCTCCTTTCCCTCCCAAAAAATTACACAAGACAACCAATTCACACAGGGTAAAAATCAACTAAGTATACGCTCTCCTGTCCTTCTAGAAACATTCTCCTGACACCTCTGACAACTCACTAATCCACGTTGGCAATCCCAACGCATTTGATTGGAGGATGGGACGTGTAAGGCTTTCAACGATCAAGATCATTTGCTTGGAGGGCAAACAAAGATTAAAGGGCCAAGATTAGAAGTGGGGGAGCGTCTAAGAGGCTAGAAGGTTCTCTACAACCCTATAAATAGAGACTCTCACACACAGAATTGATCATCTAGGGTAGAATTAGCTTATTTAGTCATTTTTAGCTTATTTTAGCTTAATGTTTTCAATTTGATGTAATTTTCTTCTTAAAAGCTTGTATTCAGTTTAAATAATCAATAAAAGTTCAGTTTTCTTATAGTTAATATTCAATTCGTGTTTTTACCTTATTGCACTATGGTTTAAATAAATTCATTTATAATCTAATAAGCTTAATAAGCTTTCTGAATTACTAATAAGCTAGTGTATACTCAGTTAAGCTTTCATAAGCTTAACTGAGCTTATTAATACTCAAAGCTCTCCCCCAAATATACCTCAACTTTTATTGGAAGGGAATCCAAACTTATAAGGGCTTCCATGACCTTACCAGCTTATCCTAGATAAGCTGGAGCTTTGTAGATCAAGCTCTTGGAGCATATTATAAGCCTTGTTTGTGCAAAGGCAATTGTAAGCTCTTATTCTTCCATTTTATAGCCTAATTTTGCAATTTAGCTTATTTTAGCTTTTTGTCAGCTTATTATTAGTTAGATTAGCTTATTACTGCTTATTATAGTTATTTGTTGCTTAATATGCTCAATTGTTATTTTAAATTTCATTTTATCAGTTTTTGATATAAAATAGTTGAAAATTCCAAAAATATTAGCATAATCTAGTAGCTCATTGTTATGGCTTGTTTGAATGTTGAAATTTGCTCAATAGATCTTTTAAAAGCTTGTCACTATCTGGTTTAGCTTATCTAAGTGTTAAATCTAAGTCTTATAAGCTAAAAATAGGATTGAACTTTTAAAGGGGTGTTTGGCATTAGCAGTTCTAACCTAAGTTAGAACTGCTAGAAGGCTTAAATCCTTTTGGATAAGTTGGATCTTAAATTTGAAGTTTATAAGGTTAAGTTTTAAAGTTTGAGTTAAGCTTAATTTGTTTTTGATAAGTTCATTGATTAAATTTATGAACCTGTGGAAATCTGGTTTGTGGTTCTAGCTCATTTTGTTAGATCTAGTTCTAGTGCATTTAGGTGTTGATTTCAAGTTCATTTTGAGTCTAAAATGCAGTAGAAAGAGGTTTTCATAAGGTGTGCAATTGTTCTTTTGGTTAAAATCCTAATCTGTCAAAACCTAAGTCTCATTTTTCAAAAATTCAAAGTCTACTTTTCAATAGCTAAATTAGATAAGCTGTAGTCAGTTTTAAGGTCTGATTTTTGTTTTATAAGCTCTTTGGTCAACAAGCTTAAACTGTTTTGAGTTTTTGAGTCTTTTCAACAACATTTACTAGCTTAAATCTTAGGCTGAATTAGCCATTTTTGTCTTTTGATAAAAATTTGAAAAACCAAAAAAAAAGTGTAAACTGCCTATGCAGCTTTTTCAGTTAGCCTTTTCTTTGCTTATTTAATTTTCAAAATGTTTTTTGATTGTTGATTTAGGTAGATTTTAGAATAGACTTTAAAGTTTTAAAAGTCATTTAGCCATAAGAATCCTTTAAGTTGCTTAAAAATAAGCTCAAAAGTGCCTTGTAGGCTGCTTGGAAAACAGTTTTGCAAAAGTGCTTATTTGCCTCTCTTAGCTAATTGCTTATTAGTTTTGTTTAAATTGTGTTCAATCTTTCTCATTAGGTGTAGTAGTTTGTTTGTTTTAGCTTATTTGCTTTTCTCTTTTGCTTATTTAGTCAAAAATCAAATCAGTTTTACTCATTATGTCACTTAGTTTAGTTTTTAGGTAATCTGTTAGATTTTAGGTTAGCTTATTTTAGCTTATTTGAAAGTTTCATAAAAAGTGACTTTTATAAAAATTGCTTATTTTCATTAGTTCTTTAGGTTTGTGCAAAAAAGTTTTCAAAAATAAAAAAAATTGCAAAAAGGGAAGCCACAGGTTCGAACCTGTGACCTCCCCCTTTATACCCAACGCCTCAACACCACACTCAAACACCATCTGCCCTTGGGACTTTTTCAAACAATCTTTGCAAAATTAATTACTTAACCTTTTTTTAGCCATTTGCTTATCAGCCACTATTTGCTTATTTCCAGCTTATTTGTTAAGCCAATTTTTCAGTTTTTATTTTTCCTAGATTCTTCATATTCTCAAGTATTTTCCATAATTTTTCTAGAATTTTTAAAATTAGTTTAGTATTTTTAATTAATTTTCTAGATTAAAATCGTTTTTAATTCATAATAAATAAAATAAAAACCAAAAAAATATAATTCTTTTTCTGAAAATTATTTTTAGTCAATTAGGATTTATTAAAATTAAATTTGCGTTCGTAGGGCTTAAATTTGTCATACTTGCTTATTAGTCGCGTTTTTACTTTCCCGTTTACGTTTTTAGTTTAATTGTAGTTGCCTTATTTGATTATGTGCTTTTACTTGCTTTCTTTTGCTTTTTTAGAATTAGTAATCAAAAACAAAAATTCTTGTTATTCAAGCATAAAACAAAATACTTTCGTGAAATTCAAATTCACTTCTCGTCGGGATACAACATCCGAGAGATATAATTTTGTTTGTCATCAAGCAATTTTTTTATCAAACGGGATACTTACTATACTATAATTAGTTTGAGATATTTAGGATATATATATTTAATTATATATAGACTATTTGGATCGAATCAAATTTTTGGCGCCGTTGTCGGGGAAAAGGTGTACGATTTTCGCGAAGTATTTGAAGTTAGTGCCTTGAAGATTCTTCCTCGTGAAGTTATCGTTTATAATTTTCTATTTTCTTATATAAAAAACATAAAAATACAAAAATATTTTGCTTTCAATTTATTTTTAAAATACCAAAAAAATAGAAAACATAAAAATCAATCGTTGTGTCACTTGTGAAAACGGCTCACCTTTAGATTTACAAACTTTAAGAGAGGTTTACAAAGGGTCGATCCAACGCCTAAAGTCAGCCTGGTAAATACGAGTTTGAAGAAACTTAAACACCATCTTACTAGTTTTGACGTGGTTATCAAAGAGAGAACCATGGCCACAGCCATCACTGAAGGCTCGTGGGGGTTTGAACATACAAAAGCTTGTTTTAGGGATGAAATAATTCCATTTGTAAAAGCACCGAAGGACTTATTCAATACATTCAATCAACATTTAATTGATGAACTTTCTAAAGTTCTAAATGTCTTTCATTAAATGGAACAGGCTGTGGAACAACATCGTTTAGAGTAAAAAACGTTTGAAGTAAAAGAAACAATTTTAAATGAAAACTGACGACTTTTTGATGAACAAGTCCATCAACAAAGAATAGTGAACATAATTATAATTCTACTATGATAAGCCTCTGTGAATGAGTCATGAATGTGAAAGTGTCCCTCAACTTGAACTGACTTCTCAACAAAAAGACTTTCATTGAAAAAAGAGACTTACGATAAACATGTTCAAAAGTATTACCACTCTTGAAAAAAACATTGCATTCTCTTTTAGAAGTTGATACTCACTTAATCAGAAAATTTTTTCAAAAAGAGAGGGCAATTCTGTTTCAAATCAAAGTGCTCCAAATTTTGTTTAATATTTTGAATTAAATGAATTGAAAGCTCAGTCGTAAGAGAAAGACACGGTCATAAAGAAGTTAAAAGAGAGAACTAAATCTTTAAGTGGAAATGTGAATGAGAATATGGTATGGCTTCTAAACACAACAGTTTAGAACCCGCACTTCATGAAATGAATCCTGCAACAATCAGTTCAGGACTCGTGCCAAACCCTCCTCCTTCAACACCGTTTGTACCACCTTCAAGAACTGATTGGGATATTTTGTTTCAACCACTGTTTGATGAATTTCTCAACCCTCCATCAAGTGTTGATCGCCCAGCCCCTGAAGTCATTGCTCTAATTGCTAAAGTAGTAGCTCCAGAACCCGCTGTATCAACCGGTTCACCTTCCTCAACAATTGTTGACCAAGATGCACCATCGCCTAGTAACTTACAAACAACCCCCAAAACTCAATCTTCAGTCATTTCTAACGATGTTGAAGAAGAGAATCATGACTTAGATGTTGCACACATGAATAACGATCCATTCTTTGGCATTCCAATTCTAGAAAATGATTCTGAAGCATCTTATACTTCGGACGTTATTCCCACCATTGTGCACACTTTTGCTCCTAACTCAAAAAGCGTTACCAAATAGACCAAGGATCATCCTTTAGACAACATCATCGGTGAACTCAAAAGACCTGTTTCCACAAGACTCCAACTCCATGAACAAGCCTTATTTTGTTACTACAATGCTTTTATCACATCAGTTAAACCAAAGAATTATAAAGACGCATTAAATCAAGCATGTTGGATTGAAGATATGCAAGAGGAGCTTAATGAATTTGAATGTCTTGAAGTCTGGAAACTTGTTCCTCATCCAGATAAAGTGATGATCATTACTTTAAAATGGATCTATAAGGTGAAACTTGATGGATTAAGAGGAATTCTGAAAAACAAGGCTCGATTGGTTGCTCGTGGTTACCGTCAAGAAGAGGGAATTGATTTTGAGGAATCTTTTGCTCCAGTGGCTAGACTTGATGATATTCGTATATTTCTCGCATATGCTGCTCACATGAATATGATTGTCTACCAAATGGATATTAAGACGGCATTCTTGAACGGCATTCTGCGTGAAGAATTTTATGTCAGCCAACCGGACGGGTTTGTAGATCAAGACAATCCGAATCATGTGTACAAGCTTAAGAAATCTCTTTATGGTTTGAAACAAGCTCCTCGCGCGTGGTACGATCTATTGTTAAAGTTTCTACTCTCTTAATAATTCCTTAAAGGAACCGTGAATCCCATATTGTTCATCAGAAGACAAGGCAAAGATATTCTCCTGGTATGAATCTATGTTGACGATATAATCTTTGTGTCTACTACACCTGAACTATGTGACCAATTTTCAAATATAATGTGTTCAAAGTTTAAGATGTCGATGATAGGCAAAATATCATTTTTTCTAGGACTACAGATTTCACAAAGTCCCAGAGGCATCTTTATTAACTAGTCTAAATATGCTCTAGAATCTTTAAAAAAATATGGTATGGAATCTAGTGACCCCGTGGATACCCCCATGGTGGAGAAATCTAAACTGGAAGAAGATACACAAGGGAAAGCCGTTGACCCTACACACTATCGTGGAATGATGGGCACCCTTATGTATCTCACAGCCAGCAGACCAGACCTTACATTTGTTTAACAAATTTGCCTGTATTCAAGTTTGCTCGGTATCAGGCAAAGCCGTATCAAAAAGCCATTACATGCGTGTAAAAAAGAATCTTTAAATACCTATGTAGAGAACCGTTAACATAGGTACTCTTGGTTCCAAAGGATTCTTCTATTGCTCTATCGTAACATCTTATAGCAGACGATGATCCACGCTAGTTGCCAAGATACTAGACGAAGTTACATCTGGATGTATGCAATTATTGGGAGAAAGAGCACTTTAGCTGGCATACAACAAAAGGAGAAAAGCGCTGCGATATCCAGTACAGAAGCTGAATATATAGCCTTGTCTGGCTGTTGTGCTCAAGTCCTTTGGATGAGATCACAGCTTACCGACTATGGCCTTGGATTCAATAAAATTCCAATGTACTGTGATAACAAAAGCGCTATTTCCTTACGCTGCAACAATGTTCAACATTCTCGATCAAAACATATTGACATCAGATTCCACTTCATAAAAGAGCAAGTTGAAAATGGAGTAGAAGAGCTTTACTTTGTCAATACGGAGTATCAGCTAGCAGACATCTTCACTAAAGGCCTTGGCATAGAAAGAAATGAATTTCTTATCAACAAGCTGGGAATACGAAGTTTTACGCTGGAGACCCTGAAACAACTGGCAGATGAAGCCGAAGAATAGTGGTGGTACCTATTCACATATCCTGTATATAATATGTATATATATTAAAAACCAAAAAAAAGTTTTTTCATTTTCAGAAAACCTTTATAAAAACAAAATACAAAAATATAAAATCTTTAAAACCAAAGAAAAAAATTAAAAAATGAGAAAAAAGAGGTCATAATGGCATGTCTTCTGAAAATCGATAACATTTACGGTCTTAGAAATGTCATTTAATAATGATACGAGGCTGTAAATGAAGTTCGAGCAGAAGTTTAAAAGTTTTCAAAACATGCCAAAAATGACTTGCTATTATTTCAGATAGCAACCCGGTCATCATCTTAAAGGCAAGTATTTCAAAAGAAAACTTGACCTCATAACAGGAATTTATTCTCAGGCATGGTCTACTTTATGACCATGCAAAGGCTTGTGTTTACTTTGCAACACAACCCGTGTTTCCTATATTCCATAAGTGTACGTGTCAGTACGCTTATGTGTCAAAATAAGAGAAATCTTATTTTTATTAATAAAGAGTTGTCTTCATAATGAATCATTGTTTTTTTCAGTAATCACAAAAAGATTTTCAAAGACAATTCGACCACTCAAACAATGACAACAACTTTTTTAATAGAAAACGGGTCATTATTTGAGGGGGAGAATGTGTGAACAAATAATCTTTTAAAACGGTCTTTCAAAATAAGTCACGGAATAAACGGATACAGTTTTTGATAATGACGGATAAAAATTTCAAGGGGGGGTTAATTTATATTAACTACAAGAGCTTTAGATGTCATTTGTTTCAAACTTTAGGGACTTATTTTCACTTTGAGACTTAGTGAATTCAGGCTTTAAACTACATTCAACTAATATTGCAAACATCTCATTGTTGTAAAAGACTTAGGCATGTTTGAAAATAATTACATAGTTTTAAATGCCTTGAAGTTGATTCTCACGGGATAGATCTAAGCTTATTTATTCTAGAAACACGATCTCGAGTATATGTGCGTACTAGGTTTTGCTGATTCCGAGGTATCGAAACTAGCAAGGGGGAAGGAATAGACATACAAGAAAAATAATGAGTACACGTGATAGAAGTCATACCCTATTCTCATTTTAGGTCATTCCAGGAAGACAAAAGTCATAACCGCAGAGAAAATCCGTGTTTAACTTGTTACTTTCGGGTGCACTATTTCAACTACATGGGGGATGAGATATCTTGTGATTTCAAGTATGCATCATTTAAGATACTAGGGGGAAGTGTTGTAAGAAGATTTATCCTAAGCGAGAGAAGATTGGTTACTGATTCAAGAAATGCTTCCTCAAACGGTTAATCACTAAGCTTATTTTAAAAGGGAGTAGAATTAGTTGACAAAAGAGGTACACATAGGTTTGATAAGTATGATGATTCCTTAAGTTAGTCAGTATTCTGCAGAAAGAAATGAGTACATTTGGGACTTAGTTGACTTAGGTGTTATCATTTCAACTACTTAGAGGGAATAATTATGATATCAAGGACTTAGTTGACTTTGGTGTTGCAATTTATATCATCACTATCATGTAAGGAGAAATTTGGACATCCGGGACTTAATTGACTTTGGTGTTACGGTTTCGAATTAATTGTGTACTTTGTATATTTGGGTTTTTTACGTCAAGACTGCTAGAGGTGGCTTGCAAGAAAGTTTTGAATCTACTCAAGAAAGAATTGCTGATTTATGAGGAAGCTAAGACAACTTCTCAAGAGAGACTACGGGGAAGACCTACGACTGCTACAAAGAACCATATGATTCTATCATATGATGTTCTCATCATTCAGGTCAAACCTCATACATATTAATCTTGTGAATATATAAATGTGGAGTGTAGACTTAAAAAATTAGGCATGTATAGTGTTTGAGTATGAATTTTTAAGAATTTCTTAGTAAATTCAATTTTTTTCAAATTTACACACTCAAACACCATATAATACCCTCATAATTTGAGGGGGAGCATTAAAAATATTCCTAATACGGCTTGTTAATAATTGGAAATTTTTCCCGCGAAAGCAGTTATATTTGAATCAATTGATATCCAAAATATCAAGAGATTGAATATTTTTGATAAGGAGAGAAAATGTGATTAAAATATATGGCTAAAGATGTGATTTTCAAGATCTCAAGTGTACTATATCCCATATATGTGCTAAACTCTTTCGATTAATCGATGCACATATAAAGGGGGAGCAAATGGTTACGTATTGGCAGAAATGTGGAAGTACCAAAGACCGACCATTTAAATTATTGTATTGGAGTTATAAAGTGGTTAAGTTTAGGTATCCATTCCCATGATCCATCTAGAACCAGAGGGATCTACCCAGGGATATTCCACTAGATAGTGTAGTAGTCCTTAAGTATGAAAAAAGGAGTAAAAGTGAGATTAAGGGAAAAGTGCCAAGTGAGATGGAGCTAGTACTGGAACAAACCCAACAAGGTACTAGTTATGAAGTATCGATAAGCATTAAAGGGGTTGAAGAATTAAAAAGAAAAGTTAAGATAAAGGGTGAAAAGAAAAAAGCCCTCCTTACACTTAGGCAGAAACCGGGTCAATACATCTGTTGTCAAGAATCACAAAAATGATTGCTGACATTGAAGACTGACATCATGGACCCATTGATGCAATGCACAACCCTCCCTAGCCACTCATAATCTCTCAAAAGAAAAGGTGGCAGTCTGCTCCAGCCTCCGATCACTAAAACCAATGTGCACTATTAAGTCTAGAGCCAAAAGAGATCATCCATAAATCTCACTGGGACATTGTTCAAATATATTTGTTGTTCACACACTGTGAAAACAAGTAATAACCTAAGAGTCCTACGCATTATCTTTGTGATTTTGCAAGAACATCAGAGTGATACTAAAGTATTCACAATGACGATGGAAATCCTGCTTGAGCTAACTTCAAACAATCTCTTGGTAGGTAACTTGTGCGATTTAAATGGATCAAACGTGTGACAACTAGAAAGAAACGATGGTGTGATTCTAAAATGAATCAAACTTGTTCCAGTAAATGAATTGACGGTTGATGATGAATTTTTGAAATGATTAACACTCTTGATGTGTCACAAAACCACTTTAGCAAGTGACACGTTGATTGATTTTCAAATTGATTTTTCTATTTAATTAGTGAGACACTAACTCACTAGTTCACTCTTATCGTGCTGTCTGCTTTGAGACGTTCCGATAATGAGAACATGCTGAGTTTGATGAATCTAATACATATGTGTTAGAAAGATTTGATACTTCAACTGGAAATCTTGTCAAGGAGATTCTTCTTAAATTGAATGTACCTGATCACAGGCCGATCCTCATGGATTCGAAGGTTACTCCAACCAAACACGGGCGAATGACAAAGCCATATTCGTCCCCCCACTTTATTGCCAATTATTTTAATGCAAGATACTTAAAGATGGAGGTAAAGGTACCTGGCTCCAGCTGACTTACATATTCATAGCCGCATGCTCATACTCGACTGACATTTATAAAGATACCATGAAAGCTCAAGTACATGTTTCAAGACTTCTGCTACTCTGATACTGTACGTCCTTCTTGAAGCGACAAAGTGTTAAAGTCAAAGAACTTCAAAAAAGATGCATAATTAAAGCTTTCAAGTTAACAAATCAAGAAAAGTATGAGCATGTCGGTCCAAAAGTCACAAGTTCACAAGATGGCAAAGTTTACAAGATGGTGAAAAGAGATTATGCTTGGTTGATGATCTCAAGATGCTCAAGATCACATAGTTACATACAAGTCAAAGATACAAGTCAAAACCTAAAGTCAATGATCACTACGCCATATTCACAAGAAATGGAAAAGAAAAAGAAGTCTGGGAGCACAAGAACAAAGACCTTCATAGTATGCTAGGTTTAAGTTTTTATAAAATAGAGTGACCTCCCTTAGGGAGAGATTGTTAGGAATACGAAAATCCTAGGAAAGTATCGGTCCCTCCATAGATAACTGTCGTTAGCTCGTTAAGTATTATTTGGAAACTTAATAGGCCAAGTAAATTACCATAGGCTTGGTAAAGGATCAAACCTCCACCGCTAGGTGCAAGTATTATTCATTACTATCTAAGAGGTCTTTAAAGGGTTGTGGGGTGTAGGTGTAAGATAACATATATAGGAAATGGAAATGGATGGGATACATTTGAGTGGATTTGGGTAAATTTGGAGTGAAAGGGTTAGCTAATTATTTACATGAATACACTTTGGTTTGGTTGCTAAGCGAAGACTCGGACGAAGATATACAAATTCTACACAACTCTACATCAATCTCTTTCTTTTTCATTTCTCATTTTTTTTTTAATACATATTAATCACATGGGGTTTATAAATACATACTCCTTACACTTGAGCTTTTACCATGCTATAGATATTTACTAATCGTAACTAATGACCCGTATTGAGGGTGGATCAATTAAATACTGGAGATCATTTGACAAACATATGGGGGTATTGACTTAACTTTTCTTCCCTATTCTTCCGCGAAATAAATACTACCATGAATCCCAATCGTCCCAAAACTGTATTTACAAGGATAAGGACTTAGCAACCATGTACTCAAATAATTAACTTGGGTTATCACAATCAATGTACTAAAAAGTGTAAGTACATACAAGTTGGCTAAGGCTTTTTGGGTGTAACGATTGGTTTAAAAGGTGACATGCTCTCATAATAATCTGTGAATCCACAAAAAAATTTAATGAGAAGAAGAGAAATCGTTGAAAAAGGATAGGCTCGGAGGGTTGTACTAGGGGTATCCTACTAATAATGAGTGCATGGCAAGGGTGTGGGATAGTTATATGATCGGTGTGACCATCATAACAATTACAGGTTTAAAACATAGGTTAATCCTAATGCCTCTTATCAAGCAAATCCTAATACTTACTATGTGGTCTCGAGATGCATCACAATAACAAGTTCTAGAATTTAATATGCTACCGGTACACTCTCATGTGTTCCAAAAAAGGCGACAAAACCACTTATACACATCTGTAACGACGGAATAGACACACATGATTGCTCACTCCTTAACTCGAACAAGCTAAAGGTATAATATCTAAGGGCGAACCTCACATTGTGGGGGTGGAATTTAAAGGTTTCTTGTGGTAGTAATCTAAATTCCTATCCATGAGACGCTATTAATACTTGGTTTTCGTTGATATGTGTCATAAAACTTTTTAAATTTGGGTAAAAATCACCTCTTATGCTATGTTTCAATATATTACCCATCATTTTAAGGACAAAACAAATGACAAATGAAAGAATAGTTTATAAGGCTTATTTTCCCCCTACACTTAAGTTGAACATTGTTCCCAATGTTCTCTAGAAGTACCCGTAAGAACGAATAAAAGAAAAAAACACAAGGAAAAGAAACTAGTACTCCCCTGGTTTGCTTAATAATGTGAGAAGAAGAAACATGTGTATAACTGGGTTAAAATCTTCCTCAAGAATCATTCAAATAGAACTTCTTAAGAATTTCAAGTTTTTCTCATCCAAATATAACCTTGTTAATCAAAGACAAGGGACCAACTACTACCAAGCAATAAAATGTGCGATGGACATATATACCAATGTGATTTAGGGTTAGTCGAACTCGATAGATAGGATGAGACGAATTATTAAACTCATTAGGTTTGCAGGTTTACAAAAGAAGAATACATATTTAAAGGTTATGCAAGTTTTTATTTTCAAAAATATTAAAACTTTGGTTTCGGCCGGGGTGTAATGTTGTCGTCAGGATTGTTGTGACCCCGTTACAGGTGTTGTGGTGACGGCGTCGCGTGTAAATCGTGACACCGTCTCCGCGTTCTGTGAAAATGAAATTTTTGTTTTTGATGACAAATTTCCTGCATTGATTCCATAAGTTAATTCCTGTACAAATAGTTGCATAAAACCTGAGATTTAACAATTCAATCATATGACTCAAAACTGGCGCAAATTAATCTAAACAATTTATTTAACATGCTTAAACTTGGCTCAAAAGCCGGATAAATTCCCCTACACTTATTATTTGCAAAATACCTTTGATTGAAATTAAGACGAGGTTAATGACACGACAATTCATGTATTTTCAATATAGTTCTGAATTTAACCCCCAAACCCAACCCCTCAGAAACAAACCAACAAAAAACCCATTAAAAAACAAAAAAACATAAAAAAAAAACAACCCATAAAACACCCCCATAAATATAAATTTTAATATTAAAATAATAAAAAATTAAATTTAATATATTTAATAAATAATAATAATTTATTTATAAATTTAATAATATTATATAATAAAAATTAAAATAAAAAAAATTATAAAATTAATATAAAACATAACAAAAATTATTCTAACAACTACCCACCACATCTACTAAACTTTAAAATACTAAAATCAAACTATAAAGAATTAAAACACACATGATACTCCTAATTGCGGGAAAAGTAAATTGGGTTGCCTCCCAAGAAGCGCTTTTCTTTATTAACAAGTCTTATAGCTAGATACGAAGTCACACTTCCTTACGTGACTTCTCCTTCATTATCCATTCCTCCTTCTACTTTAATGGGAGCGGGTTGTTTATTTTTGAAGTTGTTGTTCCTCCATTGGTTGAACTTCATCTCCTTCTCAAGGTCGAGTTTTATTCTTTCTTCCCATTCTAGCACTAGCCTATTTACAGTCATGATAGGGGCTTGTTGACATCAAATAACGTCACTTTATTATATCATTTATCCTATATGTTTTGCCCACTTTTATTTAATTATTGCATTATTTGGTACTTAATTGCTTTAAAGTTGATAAATGCAGTAATTCAGGAGTGTTTTGTAAAGACAAGCTAAAAGGCGCATAATTTGGAGAAAAAATGAAGATATTTGAAGATTGCTAAAATTTCACCAATACGCCGTATCCAACTAAAGAGATACGGCATATCTACACCAAGACTTCACAAGAAAATGCATTTGACCAATTCCCAATACGGCGTATCCATGTTGTCTACATACACCGTATCCATGAAGATAACTATTCGAAGATACAGTAAATCAAGTAAATTGGGAATGATATCACTGATTGATTTGAACGTAGCGCGCACTCCAAGGAATCCAGCCCAATACGCCGTATCGACCTTGCCAGATACGGCGTATCGAGTCTTTTTCAGACACTATAAATAGAAGACTCAAAAACGAGTTTTCAGTGTGCAATATCATATTCCTTATACCATACTCATTAAAGACGAATTTTAGAAGAGAAGATCAGCCACCAAGGTCAAGCATTGATCACGACTCCATAGAAGACATCGTGTAATTTTTACTCTCTTAATTGTTCGATTTTAAATGTTTGATTACGCTTGTATAATTACAATAGTTGTGGGCTAATACCCTCGGGTATTACCCATCTTAATGAAAGTTTAATGTTTGGTTTGTTTTAAAATCGATTTTTGAATTCATCATTAATTGTTTAATTATGTTTATCACCTTATACTTGTTTATGTGTTTGAATATGTGACCTATCATTCAATTGGATCTAGTGATACGGACCAAGTAACCTAGATACCGAGATAGCTCTCTATATCGTGTTTCATATTACTGGACCAATAGGATCACAAATAACGTTCTGTCTTTATCTTTAAATTATGAACTTAGTTGGACCGGTAGGTGACCCGTTTATGTTTCAGCACAATCATGCTTAATGATCTGATGATAACGAATTGAAATATATGTCTACCAGTATATATAAACACCGTTCAAACAATAAGGTGGGTAAAGTCTCGTTGGGATAGGTTTTAACAGGGATCACTAATTGCTTTAATTCTCTTCAGATATATTTCTTATTAACTTAAGGATGCTTTATGAGGATGTGTTTTTTGTAACAGGGATTAATCTGTCTAGGTCTTAGGATGATGTCCACCTAGTTCTTAAGAATGTATATGCCGCTTCGTGATAAGTAAATCATTGCAATAAAACACAACAAAGCCAGCATTGAAACAGGATTTAATATGGCTAGTACAGTTTTTTATCATTTGGCTTGTACCGCTTTTCTATCTTCTAATCTTCTTCTTTTGTATTTATTGTCTATTGAATTGATATTTGTTTCCACCGAACTTGTGCCACTCTCTCAGGCTGAAAAGCCCCATATCATTAGACAACATACATAGCATAGGTTTAACCAGTAAATAGACTAATTAAAATACTGATAGAATATAGGATTAATGTTCCACTCTTAGTATTCGACAATACTACTTACCGCGAACTCCATCTTGACCGAGTACACTGACCGTTTAAGTGTTGTTTTAGGTTTGTCGGCTAAATATAAATTTAAAACTTGATAATAAAATAATTGACCCTACAAGACAACACATCAGGTTTTTGGCGCCGTTGCCTGGGAGTGAATTAATTAAACCTTATTATTATTAGTATTTCTAACCATTAATTAATTTAGTTTAGTGTATTCTAATTATTTAATTCTGTTTGTATTTATTCACATTGTGTGTTTAAATTGTTTGTTTAAATTCTCGCATTTAATCATTTTTAAATAGTATTCTGTTCTTACTAATCACCTGATACACCGTATCCACCAGTTGGATATGACATATTAAACCTTCTACCCTGAACAGTGTATTGAATTCTACAGTTTAAACAGCATATCTGTTCTTCCGAGATAAATACGGCGTATTCTGAGAACTCAATACGGCGTACTGACATTCAACAGACCTATAAAGTGTATTCAGACTAATTGAATACGGCGTATCCGTAACTTATATAGTAGCAAACACAATTCTTTGTTATCAATTTCCTGTTTTATGTGTTCCCTTTCCCGAAGGCACATCCTACTGATTATTTGTGCTTAATTGCAGGAAATTGTTGACAAAGTAACCACCATGGCGGAACCAAACAACTACATCACCGCTACCCAAAAGAATTTCGTCTCTAATGACAACAAGTAATCTAGATACCGGGATAGCTCTCCATATCGTGTTTTATATTACTGGACCAATAGGATCACAAATAACGTTCTATCTTTGTCTTTGAATTATGAGCTTAGTTGGACCGGTAGGTGACCCGTTTATGTTTCAGCAATCATGCTCTTAATTAACTGATAAAGATTTGAATAGTGGACTACCAGTATATAAAACACCGTCAAACAATAAGTGGGTAAAGTCCCGTTGGGCTAGGGTTTTAACAGGATCACCACTGCTTTGATTCCCTAAGATAGATTATAATTAAACTAAAGGATGCCTTATGCGGATGCGTTAATTGTGACAGGATTAATCGTGTCTAGGTCTTAGGATGATGTCCCGCCTAAGTCTTAAGAATGATATGCCGCTTCGAGATAAGTAAATCATTACACTAAAACAAACAAACCAACATTGAACTGGATTTAATATGGCTAATACAGTTTTCTATCATTTGGCTTGTACCGCTTTTCTATCTTCTAATTTTCTTCTTTTGTGTTTATTGTCTATTGAATTGATATTTGTCTCCACCAAACCTGTGCCAGTCTCTCAGGCTAAAAACCCCCATATCATTAGACAACGTATATAGCATAGGTTTAACTAGTAAATAGACTAATTAAAATACTGGTAGAATATAGGATTAATGTTTCACTCTTAGTGTTCGACACCCTACTTACCGCGAAACTCTATCTTGACCGGGTACAATGCTCGTTAAAGTGTTGTTTTAGGTTTGTCGGCTAAATATAAATGTAAAACTTGATAATCAAATAATTGACCCTATACGACAGCACATCAGGTTTTCGGCGCCGTTGCCGGGGAGTGAATTAATTAAACCTTATTCTTATTAGTATTTCTGACCATTAATTAGTATAGTTTAATGTAATCTAATTATTTAAATCCTGTTTGTATTTATTCGCATTGCGTGTTTAAATTGTTTGTTTAAATTCTCGCATTTAATTGTTTTTAAATAGTATTTTGTTCTGACTGATCACCTGATACGCCGTATCCACCTATTGGATACGACGTATCAAGCCTTCTACCCAGAACAACGTATTGAGTTTTATAGTCTAAATGACGTATCTGTTTTTCCAAACATACGACGTATTCTGTGAATTCAATACGACGTATTGGTAATTCAACAGACCTATACGGCATATTCCAATTAATTGAATATGACGTATCTGTCAACTGATACAGTAGCAGACCAAAAATCCATTTGTTTCAATTCTATATTTGATTTCTCTCATCAGGACATATCCTACTGATTTATTTTCATTTGTTTCAAGTAGTGCATGACAAGAAGTTCTACAAAGGAACTACTCTCACCTTTTGAAAACCAGGAACAAAAATTTCGCTCAAGAAAGAGGCTTTTCGATACACCAAGTCTCGTAGAATCGAATTTACCGTAGTTCGATCATAATTTTGACATCGAGGAACAATCAGAGGAATAAGTAAGAAGGTGCTCGAAATAACCGAATGGATTAAGATGCATAATGTGGAAAAGAATGAACTACGATTACATGTATTTTCGAAATCACTTAGTGGAGACGCAGAGACATGGTGGAACAATGAAATAAATAGAACAATTATTACCTGGAGTGAACTGAATAATAAATTTTTTCATAAATATTACCCATTGTCTCACACTTGCAATAGCGAAATCCCTAATGACCTGGACAACGGAACGGATTACTTTGAATTTATATATTGGTTGGCATCAAAGTTTGACAACTATTAGGATATTGACAGAAATACCAAAAATGGGCTATGGGGATTTTATATGAATGAACGTACTAAAGTGCACTATTGGCACCTCAACAACAAAATGAACCATGCTAGAAAACACAAAAAAGACCTGTTTGGATACATTTTATAAACCCTATTTAAATGCACAAGAAGCAAAAGACATTTACAAAATAACATGCTAAGAGCTTAAAAGTGCTTAAAAATAGGCCAATTAAAAAAAAATAGCATGACTTGTGTAAAAATCACTAGTTACATTACCTAGCACACTATAACCCTTGATACATATTGTGAGAGTTAAGCCTATTTCATTTCCAATTGTTTACCTAAATATTCCACAACATTATGAAGTGGTCGATTAAGTAAGTAGGACTATAGAACTTGCATTGGTAATATCACTGCGAGACCGCAATGATTTGTACTTAGTTGGGATTTAGACGGAGGAACATGTTCAAACAGAAAAAATTCTATTATTAAACCAAATAGCCTACATGTCGTAAAAATATCTAACATACTGGTTGTTTAACTCCCGTGTAACCCTTTGATTTACACTTATTTTTAAGAGAAAATCCCCTAGAACAACCTGTTGAGCCATTCCTTTCTTTTTCTACACCATATTATATGTTTCGTTACACTTGTGCACCTTAGCCTACCGTGTAGATTAAGCCTATTTTAATCAAAATTGCTAGTTGCTCTCGTGTAAAGTTTTGTATTTCCAGTGTCAAAGTGAAATTTTTCTATCTCTGTAATGGTCAGGAAATTGCACAATGCAATGGAAAAAAATGTAAGCTCGTAATTTTCGTATACTTTTTGTGATTATGAAACAATGTCCGAATAGAATTGTTACAAGTTAAAAGATTATCCGGACGAATTATGATAGTGAAGACGGTGAAATAAAACCGAGATTTATGATGTATTGCAAAAAAATGGAAAAAGCAAAAAAAAGAGAAGGAAGAAAAATAGTCGGTTCAAAAGAAGCATATACCAAAGGAATCACTTGGAAGGATCAATTATTCGTTGATATGTTACAAAAAATGAACGATGTAAAGTCTTGTAAAAAGTGGCCGATATCGCCACTACTCTGTTAAAAGTAGGTAAAGATCAGGTAAGTAAGGAGAAGTTGGACCGTAATAGGAATGCCAACTATAGGTGTCTTGTTTATTTTCTGTGATCGAGGCGTTTGTCTTATGTTCGAAGTCTTTGTCATGGAACGGGTCGGAGGAAAGTTACTACAACCGTACCTTATTTGTTGGCTTAACTATTTGTTTTGTGAAATTTGTTTAACACCTATTTTCTTCCCCAATGTCCACTCGAACGAGGACTTGTTCGAGCATGCATGTCTATTCCGTCATTACGGCCATGTATGCATGTCTCAACTGCCTTGTTGGATGACGACTGTCGGTGAAACTTAGAACCTCCCTACCCTATAGTCATACTTCATCCTAACCGCTGGTTCTAAACACGACATGGGAATGTGAGACGATTATGTATTTGTTCTATTCCGTCGTTAAGGCCAGTAATGTACGAATGCAGGCTGCCTGTTTGGTGTGGTACTATTATGGTGACAGATTGTGTGAATGTATCAACCCTAATCTCTTAACCTAATTTAGCTTTTGACTTGTTCCATCTTAGCTTTAGGGTGGAGATTATGTAATCCTTGCCAAGCCTATGATACGAAACTAATCACGACCGAGCAATTAAGCGTACCAATTAAATGTTACACCCTAGATTAGTCGAGTGATCTAAGTATTTTCATTTCCATATTTCATAGAGCTGGTTAGTATAGGTAATTACCGAACAAAACGATGCTTTAAATAAAATCCACAACTCGTGAGAAACGTTTTCATATAACTGAAACTTTTCTAAAATCTACTAAAGGACAAGTAGATTTAAGTGGGGTAATATTTTGATGACATCAATGAACGTCACTTTAATAATCATCTTTATCCATCTGTTTTTCTACTTATTATAATTATTGCATTATTTGGTAACTTATTGCTTTAAAGTTGATAAATACATAATCCAGGAATGTTTTTGTGAAGATAAGCAAAAGGAACATAATTTGGAACTAAAACGAAGATATTTGAAGAATGCTAATTTCTGACTACATCCGTCGTATCCAGCTAAAGAGATACGGCTTATCCGCGCCAAGACTTTACAAGAAAACGCATTTGACCAATTCCCAATACGGCGTATCCCTTATGTTTCCATACGCCGTATCCACGAAGATAACTATTCGAAGATACAGTAAATAAAGTAATTTGGGAAAGATATCACTGATTGATTGAGAACGTAGCGCGCACTCCAAGGAATCCAGCCCAATACGTCGTATCGACCTTGCCAAATACGGCTATCGATCATTATATCAGACACTATAAATAAAAGACTCAAAAACGAGTTTTCAGTGTGCAATATCATATTCTTTATACCATACACATTGAAGACGAATTTTAGAAGAGAAGATCAGCCACCAAGGTCAAGCATTGATCACGAATCCATAGAAGACATCGTGTAATTTTTACTCTCTTAATCGTTTGATTTTCATTTGTGGAAACCGTAGAGGGGGGGAGGGGGGTGAATACGTTTCTATTAAAAAACTTTAGATTAGTCACTACAAAAATTACATCACTCTCTACTGGTGGTCCCATAAATATATGAGGGCCGCCTAGTACATTAGGGGGCCAGCCAATTTATAGGACCGCGTCCAGAAGAGGTTTTTCAGACTAGATATTTTGTATTAAATCACCAATTAAGTTTGACGCAATATAAGAAGTGTCGATAATAGAATTACAATAACTAGTGTATATTATATCAATATTTCCACACTCATAATATTTACTACAAAGAGCTACACAACCATGGCTAATATAACATACACAGCAATTCACATAATCATAATCACTATAAAAGTGTAAAAGTAAAGCTATAAATGTAAAGACATAAGTAAAGAGAAAGGTAAAAGAAAATACAAACCAGACACGGTGATTTATAGTGGTTCGGTCATGAAGCTCCTCTTCGCCCTACTCTGCTTCCTCTAGGTATCCAACTCAAGAGTTACTTCACTAATCAACAAGCTCCCTTTCGACTGAGAAAGAACCTTATAACATACTTACATTATTTCCTGACCACTAAGCTAGATAGTCGATTTCTTCTTCGGTACAACCAAACCCATAATGTTTTATGGCCAACAAAACAACCTTGTGATATTAAGGCCCTAAACACATAAACCGCGTCGCTTACATTATTTTCTGACACTAACAAATTTCGAGTCTTAATCTAGCTAGAACCAATCTACCATTTTTTTTTTTTATTTTTTTTTTTTTTTTGGGGGGGGGGGGGGGGGGGGTTTTTTTTTTTTTTTTTCTTCACTAATGTATTTTTAAGGCCAAAAATACTAACCAACACACAATCAACCCTTTCGAAAAACACACCATTCAGATCATACACTACTAAAATTAGAAGACATGACTCGATCTATATGTAACATATGTTACAAATGAACTAACTAGACTACATAACTTCGTATCTTGACGATGACGAAAGTTCTTCTCTTGCACTTGAGGGAAGAAGGAAAGGATAGAAGATTGGATCACATTTAAACAAGATTAAACAAGTTAAATGATCAAAGGTTTAGAGAGATTTAGTGAGATCTAGAGAGAGAAAGAACTGAAAGAAAATCATGCAAAAGGGTTGTGAAAATAGTTAGAAGATGACCCACTATTTATCAGTAGCTGAAAAATCAGCCTTCAAGAAACGACGGTCCCAGATATACTAGAGGGGTCCGCTGCCTATTTAGGGACCCACCCCGACAGACCGCTCAGTTTTTGTCTTTTGTGTGATAAACTTGTCTCGGTGGAAAGTGAACACTGTTTTGGGGGAAAATGGCTAATTTGAATTTGAAATAATTACTACATAAAACATTTCTTTATAATTCAAAAATAATTTGTCTAATTAAGTTTTGAAAAATTATTTTGTTACATTTATAAAAATGTAAAGTTTAAGACAAAACTTATTTCTTTGATCATCCTACAATTTTTAATCTTGTTTTGTTACATACCATTATGTGATTTACAGTCCGGTGTAAACCAAAGTCCGTCTTGAATGCATAATGAGACATCGTAGATTTGATGCATGTATGTCATTGATGATTTTGGTTCGATAGACTTGCGCACTTTATGTTACGTATTACAAGTCACATGTTTGTCATCACCAAAACATAAAGAGATCGTATAGATTAAATATCATAATATTTGCACTAACAATCTCCCCTTTTTTGATGATGACAAACTATGTAAACTATAACATATAGTAAAGTTTAAAAATTACTCGTTTACACTCCCTTCTCTCCCTT
Source organism: Tanacetum coccineum (assembly GCA_026074375.1). NCBI lineage: Eukaryota > Viridiplantae > Streptophyta > Magnoliopsida > Asterales > Asteraceae > Tanacetum > Tanacetum coccineum. The sequence continues at coordinate 6,966 of BQNB010031441.1, read as the reverse complement.
TTGTCAAAGGAAAAAGGCATAATGTGGATTATGATTGGAGCATATAATGTTGATAAGAAGACATGAGAAGAGGGTACGTTCTCCGGGTATATATGTTGGAGGAATGAGAAGAGGATATGTGCTCCGAGTATATATGTTTGAGGTATGAGGAGAAGATATAAGAAATAAAGGTGAAGGTGATTGTGTGTTCCTTGGTTAGTTTAGAAAAGGTCATGAGAGATAAGAAGTAGGAAAGAGAAGAAGGTAGGTTGTTAGGATCACATAAATGGACCCGAACAAAGAAGCTTCGGTCACTCGAAGATACAAGACAAAAGTCTAGCTCGTTTAAGCGTGTAATTCTATGTAAACGGGCCATTAATGAAAAAGCCCTTCATAGCCCAAAGGCCAAGGCCCTAGAGAGGCTATATAAAGCCATTTTTCTTTCATTTTTAGGTAAGCAACTTAGATATTTAGAGTTTCATTTTTGTGTGTTTTGTTGCCACACCATTGTTCTTTGTTTCTCTTTAATACAAGTCAATTTAAAGTTTAATCTTGTGTGTTCTTGTGTTAATCGAATGATCTAAAGACCTACAATTGGTATCAAGAGCCAAAAGTGATTGTTTGTGTTATTTTATTTTTTTGTTTTTGTTTGCTCGAATTCAAAAAAAAAGGGGGTGTGTACGTGATTTTTTGTGCTTATTGGTTCGCAAATCATAACAAAAAAAAAGAGACGTGGTTAAAAAAAACAAAGAGACGTGGTTTGTTTGTGTTTTGGGTTCGAAGTGGATTAGAAAAATAAGCTAGAAGTGTTGCGTTTTTCGTTAGTCTTCATATTGCGTTTTGAACATATTCATGTTGCGTTTTGAGGATCTTCATGTTGCGTTTTGAGGATTTTCATGTTGCGTTTTGAGCTTACAGGTTGCGTTTTGAAGATTTCTATTGCGTTTTGAATAAAACGTTACGCTGGCAAAATTTTCTACACATTGCGTTTTGACCCAAGTTTCGTTGCGTTTTGACAAGAAAAGTCCATTGCGTTTTGACTTCAACTTTCATTGCGTTTTGAGCAAAATTTTCATTGCGTTTTGAGAAAACTTTCATTGCGTTTTGAGAAAAATTTCATTGCGTTTTTGAGGAAGTTATCACTGCGTTTTGACAACAAGTATCATTGCGTTTTGACCAAAGTTCATTGCGTTTTGATCAAGCTAAGTTGCGTTTTGATTGATTTGCCGCAAAAATAATTTTTGTGTCGGATTGTTCCGAAATTTTTATACCAGCTCGGAAACGGCCCAACGGTCAAGACTCTTCCTCTTTGAGCGAGAGCCCTGTCATTTTTAAGCCATTCGGAGTCATTTAGGCCCTCAAAACTGCATTTTACTGTTTAAAAATTACCCGATGTGAATTATATGAAGATTACTCAGCTTGAAATCCCTACTCATCAGATGAACACTAAATTTGTCAACAACCTTCCGGCTTATTGGGGTAAGTATGTGACTAATGTCAAGCAGAACATGGATATCTCAACCACACCTTATGTTCAGATCTATACTCATCTCAAAGCCTACGAGCCTCATGCCAAAAAGACTCTCAAGAAACAGGAGCAGTCTACAAGTATTGTTGATCCACCATGGCCTCTGGATTATGATAGCCCGAACAGTGATACAATATTTCCATAAATTAATAAATCAAAGTAATACGTTAAACTTTATAAAGTTTTGAAACATAAACCATCACACTAAGACTTGACATATTACCCCAGGTTGCGTGACGAGGCCGTTACTTTCACTTGATATACTTTTGCCATCAATCAGATTTCCCTATTAAGGTGAGTTCAATAGCCTTTCATATTTTAAATTTCTAATGTTTTCTTATATCCCGACAGGGGATACATGCTATAAACCATGAATACGAGTGTTTTTCCAACTGTATGCTATCATGATATATTATTGCCTAAGTCCTTACTTTTTCCATTAAGACCCCACTTCATGAAAACCGTTTAATACTTTTCGGAGGTAAGATGTAAATGCATGTGATGAGTTTATTTGGGACTGAACTTCACCGTTGATGTACCTATACTTTTGGTAACAAAACGCTCGTCATTTGAATCACTATGCGGGTGTTTGGCAAAGGCACCCGTTGGGGCAACTTCTTGTGATTATTGATTATCTCAAGGGTCTCGGTGTCATGAGCTTAGGGCAATAATGATGTGTTTTATATAATAATTGGACTAATTGTATTATTACACTTATGGGTGTATTAAGTAACGTAACCACAATTAAAACTTGTATTCAATAAATGTTTAACATAACCTATCACCTCAACATTGTGTTGATCTTTTTAGCCTGGTTATTCTCAGGTAATTGAGCATCACATGGCACGGAGTGGCACGGACTTGAAGATGGCTAAACTGTTATCATTCAAACTTTATGTTTTCATGTAGATTTTGGGACCTCTGTTTGTAAAAACTCTGATAAAATAATGAATGATAACTTATCTTTTAAAAACGTCTCTTTTCGAGTCGTTTTCTATGATTATGACTGTTGTTACGTGAAGTAATACCCCAAATTAGCTTCTGCTGGTTATATGTCAAATTAGGGCGTGTATTGATTGGTATCAAGAGCCACGGTTATAGAGAACAAGGTTGAAACCTTAACTATAACTACTTTTCTTTTTCTATCCAAGAAAGTCCTCCGTGCCACTTTATCTCTTGAATAGTATGTAAAGTTCATAACTATTATACTATTATATAAATAACTTATGTTATTTACCGCTAGGTTGTTAACAGAGTGATGTCTTCTCCCAACCACCTACTTAGTTATAGAGGTTCTTTTTCCTCACCTTTCCGGACTATATCCCGGCTTCCCCGGACTATGTCCCAGCTTCACCATTGAAATATTTTTTCTAGCTCCTCAATTAACTATTTGGTTTTAGTTAACAATAGCTTACCAACTCTTTCACATTTTTCTGTTGACCCCCTATATGGTAGGTCATGCAATCAATACATGCATAACCGAATCACCTATTCCACGCCATCTTTATGCCTCATCTTCGGATGCTATCTCCAATGGTAATCCTCAAGAATTCTTTCTCCTGAGGAATATTTACCTATTAAGAAACGAGGTCGCTGATACGATCATCCTCCCTCTAAATTCTGCCCCACCGTAAGCATTGGAAATAGGAGAAAGCTCTCATAAGACAAGTTTGGAATGTCACGAGGCAAAACTGAGGAAATTTTGAATCATCTAGATGAACTCTCTCTCGACCGCATTGAGCACATAGAAGGCAAAATAAAAGGTCTTGGAAATGGCCGGGTGATCATACAACAAGATTTTGACAATCTAGAAGCTGAACTCCGAGAGTCTCATACTCAAATTGCTAAACTTCAAAGAAGGCAATTGGGAAATAACAGCAAGATTTCTCTAGCTCGCTTCAGGATTGTAATAATCAAAATGCTCTCGAAATTCCAAAATTTCTTGAATATAATGATTTGAAAGCTCAGCTTCAAGACAAAGACAGTACCATTTGTAAGTTGAAGGATATTATAAAATCAATAAGAGAAAAGTCCATGGAAAAGAATGTCAAATATGATTATGGTGAAATAGAGACCAAAAATGTAGAACTGAAGAATAGTGTGGCAAAACTGATTTAGAAAAACGAGCGGCTTTGTAATGAAATTAGTCATGTGAAACAGGTTTTTAAAGAGCAGTTTGACTCAATCAAAAAGACATGTGTTCGTACTAAAGAACAGAGTGACTCTTTAATTGATAAACTGAACTTAAAATCTGCTAAAAATGAGGATTTAAAAGCTCAAATTCAAGATAAGGTTTTTGTGATCACATCATTGAAAAATGATTTACAAAAATTAAAAGGAAAAGAAATTGTTGATATTGCTGCACAAACACCATCTACCCACACTATTGTTCCAGGCATGTTCAAGCTAGATTTAGAACCTTTAGCTCCTAGGTTATTGCAAAATAGGGAAATGCACATAGAATACCTTAAGTATACTCAGGAACAAGCTGATATATTCGGGGAATAGTCGAACAAGCTAAAGCAAAACAACCTTAGATAAAGAGTTAGACTTTTCTTGTAAGCATGCCCAACGAATTCAGGAGTTACTTGTATAAGTTCAAGATACGTGCCCTAATACGATTAAACTTAGCGTGAAAAAGGTTGTTATCAGACCCAAAAACAATGTCAAGAAAATTTAGGTTTGTTGAACTCTCACATCCATCAAGCAACATTAAACATGTGAGTCATCTACAACATTAATTTTTCTAACACACCTTGTGTTGTCTCCCTAAGGATTGATAAAATGTTGATCTACTAGGCAATTTGCGAATCAAAGCCTACAGGCAATAAAAAGAATGATAGGATCTCGCGAAAACCAAGTAGGAACATGAAGAATAAAGTAAAAGACCAACCTAGGAAAAGATAATAAAAAGAATAGTGTTGTTGACCTATTCCTGATGTTATGTTAAGCTCATTCTACTAGTAAATGCTGAAATTCTAAACCTAGTTGTGCTAACTTGCTAAGAAAATCTATGTTTGATGGTGTTCATGATATGTGTCTTCTTGATTTTGTGGAAAATGTGAATAGCCGTGCTAAATCTGCTAAGAAAAATAAAAAACTAAATATTTGGAAACCTACGGGCCATGTATTCACTGAAGTAGGACTTAAGTGGAAACCAACAAGCAGAACTTTCAATATAGTTGGTAATTCATGCCCTTTAACTAGGATCACTTCAGCTAACGTAGTACCTCCTAAGAAAACCACTTCTGACTCAGTTGAAACACAAAAACCAGAGCTTAAAGTCTACAACAGGAAACCCAAAAATGTTAAAAATGTAGGTTCGAGTAAAAAATATAAGATTGTAGAATCTAAGAATGCTATCCACTCGGAACCCAATCATACTTGGGGATTCAATGCTACAGATATTCCATCTTCTTTTTCTCTTGTCATGATAGGTTGTCCAGACTGTTTTCTGGTATCTGGACTCTGGATGTTCGAAACATATGAAAAGGAACCGCTCTCAGCTTATGAACTTTGTTAGTAAATTTCTAGGTACAGTTAGATTCGGGAACGACAATATTACAAGGATTATGGGGTATGGTGACTATCAGCTGGGAAATGTTACTATTTCAAGAGTATACTACGTCGAGGGGCTTGGACATAACTTGTTTTCTGTTGGTCAATTTTGCGACGCGGATCTTGAAGTCGCATTTCGGAAAAACACTTGCTTTATTCGTAATTTAGACAGAATGAGGATGCATTATGTGTTTTTCGGAAATGCTGAGGTTTGCAATTCCACTTCGCTCCTTATACTCCACGCGCACTGTGCACCGCCTGTCCTCATCCCCCTAATACTATACCTCCCCTTCTCCTAGATACAAACATTCAAATTCTGTCCCCGCCACTCCCCTCTGAGCACCTCGTATCCCACACGTCGCCAGTGTAACTATATCCAACCATCGCACCAACCCGTCGCGTCACGCCTTTATCCACCATCCGCCCGTCAACAACGGACCTAACCGAGCTGGTTTATGGCATCGACCTTATATCCCTCATACTCACTTCGGTACTCTTAACAATCTAGCTAAAGACGGTCTTGCACGAGGCATTCCAAGGCTTAAATTTTAGAAAGATCATATGTGTTTAGCATGTGCATTAGGAAAAAGCAATAAATCCTCTAATCAACCCAAAGATAAAGACACTAACCAGGAGAAACTATATCTTTTGCATATGGATTTGTGTGGCCCGATGCGTGTGGCGAGTATTAATGGAAAAAGGTATATCTTAGTGATTGTTGATGATTACTCAAAATTTACTTGGGTTATATTTTTGAGGACAAAAGATGAAGCTCCTGAGGCCATCATCAAATGCATTAAAAATATTTAAGTTTGTTTGAATGCCACTATCCGTAATGTTCGAACAGATAATGAAACCAAATTTGTCAATCAGACACTTCGTGAATTTTATGAAAATGCTGGCATCTCGCATCAAACATCTGTTGCCCGCACTCCTCAGCAGAACGGCGTTGTCGAAAGGCGAAACCGAACTCTTGTAGAAGCTGCTCGTACAATGTTAATATTTTCTAAAGCTCCATTATTTTTATGGGCCGAAGCAATCAATATAGCCTGTTACACCCAAAATCGTTCTTTAATTCGCCTTCGATACAACAAAACTCCATATGAGCTTATGCAAGATAAGAAACCGGATTTATCATTCTTTTATCACTCTGTTATCCTACCAATGATAATGACGACCTGGGTAAATTAGATGCAAAAGATAACATTGGTATTTTCGTTGGTTAAGCGCCCGCAAAGAAAACGTTCAGAATCTACAACAAAAGAACCGGGAAAATTATAGAAACAATTCATATGGCATTTGATGAGCTGACAGCTATGGCTTCTAAACAATTCAGTTCGGGACCCGGGCTTCATTCTATGACTCCTGCAACATCCAGTTTAGGACTCGTCTCAAACCCTGTTTCTCAACAACCTTGTATTCCACCAAAAAGAGATGATTCGGATCGCTTATTTCAACCTATGTTCGATGAATACTTCAATCCTCTATCAATTGTTGTTTCTCCAGTTCAAGAAGTTGTTGCTCCGAGAGCTATGGTTTTAGCCAATTCTCATGTGTCAACTTCCATTGACCAGGATGCTCCATCAACAAGTATTCCATCAACATAAGAACAAGAACATTCTCCAAACATTTCTCAAGGTTTTGAAGAATCGCCAAAAACACCAATTTTTCATGATGATCCACTTCATGAATCTCTTCATAAAGACTCGACTTCTCAAGGATCATCATCGAATGTGAGACAAACCCACACTCCATTTGAACACCTTGGTAGATGAACTAAGGATCATCCTATAGCAAACGTGATTGATGTGCTATTGTATAGGGTCAATTATTTGATTGTCAAGTTTTAAATTTATATTTAGCCGACAAACCTAAAACAACACTTTAACGAGCAGTGTACC
>BQNB010031440.1:0-53986 GCA_026074375.1 Tanacetum coccineum | reverse complement strand
GGTTCTAGACACATGCTCATCCCTGGCTTCAATTCTGGGCACAATCAATGTTTGCCTAAAAATACTAAGTCAAACAAAGGAAGTAAACTACTCCCTCCGTCCAAAATTAATTGTCCCCCTACAAAAAACATACAGTTTAAGAAAACATAATCATTACTGCATTCTATCTCTTACTTTTTTGCAGAATGACAGTTTTACCGTTATGGAATTAATTAAAGCTTTGAATAAAGTTTGTAATTTCTAGTATCATTAGGGACAATATGCTAAACTTGCTACATTACTCACAACTATATTTGGAAGGGGACAATAATTTTGGGACAACCCAAAATGGAAAGAGGGACTATTAATTTAGGACGGAGGGAGTATATTATGTAATATGTCGGGTCTTTATATTTTAGGAACTTTGTATGTAATGTAATAGGCTAGACGGGATCACGGGCTCATGGTTTAATCTAACCTTGTATGTGTATCGGGCCAAAAGCCCAACCAAAGCCGAGTCCGACCCATCCATAAGCAAATATAGGCATCCCACCTAGGGTTACTTGCTTATATATACCCTTCTCATTTCATGAGAAGGGTTGGTTGTTTTCATTCCATTTACAAACTTAGTGAAATAAACTTCCTACTCTTTCCTTTCTTTCTCTAGTTGTCTTCTACTTTCCCTCTCTAAACTTCTTCATCCTTCTATCTTATTTTCTACCATGTTTATGTGATTTGGAATTTTACAACAAGTGGTATCAGAGCTAGGTTGAGAGTTTTGTATGTATGTATGTGTCGAAATAATCATTCTTTTGCTTATTTCTTGGCTTTTTAGGCTTATTTTGGCTTATTTTTTTGTTTCTAAATCATGTTCACATTTTTCACGACAAAAGGCACAACTTGGCTTAAAAATTTTTTTTTTTATATTAAGTTTGTGACTTTATGCTTTATAAACATGTTTAGAACATAATTATTACAAAAAGGTTAAACTTTATGTGTTTAAATCATTTGTTTTATGATTTTAAGTTGTGATTTGGTTTGAAAGGATGAAAAAAGGACAATTCTTATTTTAAATCAAGCAAACCAGGCCAGCGAACCTATCTAGTGAATCTGTAGTTTCACACTCTAGCGAACCAGGTTCCAGCGAACCAGGTCAATCGAATCTGTAGTTCACATTCAAGCGAACCAGAGCAATCAAGTGAACTTCAAACATCTTTGCCTCATTAGTCCTTGGTTAGTAAAAGAGAACGACTGTTAATTATTTTCAGTTAAAACACTTTAATGAAAAACATCTTTCACCATCAGTCCTTTATTAGTAAGATTACTAACTGCCGTTAACTAGACATTGTTTATCCCTTAACAACAATTCATTTCTCCGTTAGACCTTAGTAAATGAGCAATCAAAACTTAAACCAAAACCAACAACAAAACAAACACAATAAATTACACTTAAAAATATCCTTCATAAGATTCACTTAAATGACAAACACCTAGTTTTGGTACTTCAAAGACAAGTGATTACGGAGTTAATTTGGTATTTCTTATTTGAGATTGAAGTGGGATTTCACGAAGGCGTCTACTTATTTCATCGTCGAGCCTTCCTTCTACTTTCTAATTCTTTTCTGCAAACCCCTATATCGAATGATGACTTGCTCGAGCACGAAGGATTAAGATTAATACTTCGATTATGTAGTTATACCTGATTTTTAAGGAGTTACATTAGAGTACTCACAGTGTATAGCTATCACTTTAAGGAGTTATGTTGTAGTGCTTAGTGTGACACACAGATGCATGTGTGGATGATTTCAAGTGGTGGTGTACTTCTTATACTTTTGATGTTAGGTATAGAGTACTTAGGGATTCTGAAGCTGCAGACTTCTCTACACCGTTCTTCAATCAACAATAATGCATACTTAGGTAACAAATTTGAGGGATTGTACTTCAGTTTCAAGTTTTGAATATCGGGTTTACTTTATCAGTGATCACAACAGATAGCCGACAGAATACGATGTTGGTAAGTTAGTTAAAGGGAATCAAGAGTAGAGATGTGATTGGCAGTTGATTCTTACAAGATAAATTTGAACAATTAAACGACAATGGTACTTTACAGTCATAGAAAAATTTTCAAAGTTCTCAACGACATTCACAACATTTCAAGATTTTTTTAAGACATGATCATCTCAAGTATATGAGTGTACACGAATATGATGCTTCTGAGATATCGTCATTATCATGGGGGAAGATCGTGTATGTGGAGTTGTTTTACGGGTCAATGAAGATATTGGTTTTGTATATTCGTACTGGGTATTATGGTTTCTACTTCATTTGATTGGTTTGTGTGAAGTATTATGTATACATGAGAAGATTTGATGCTGATTTCTTTAACATGTTCCCCCGAACGGATACTCACCAAGATCTAATGACAAGTAGCAGCAATATGTGGTGTGATTTACTTCTTTCTTCTACAAAATTCCGTTGTGCACTTTAATGACAATATTTCACAAAAAGTGAATTAACAATTGGTATCTTTCAAAATTATGTGTTCAATACTCTCTTCCTCATGGAACTTTCAAAGACGATTAGTTTTACAAGTGAATTAATTTTTGAGGTGGAGCATTTCGAAAACCAAAATTTTAATGCTTTTGGATACATCTTTTCACGACAATTTTTATGTATTCAAAATATTTAACTATCCTTATGTGGTGTCTTGACACAATTTTTGCAAAAAGGTTTTCATCAACACAAATTTCAATCGAGGTATCTTTCAAAATTGTGTGCTCGACATTTACAAAAGTTTCTTAATAACATAAGTGGTACTTCAATGACAAACAGTTTTTGAAAGAGTGTGGATATATCAAAAAACGCGCCAGCGATCGAAGCTACATCCGGTATAGAGAAATTGAAAACCGCGCCAGTGACCTAGTGACCATCCGTTCTAGATAGACACACACTCGGATATAACTTGATTTCTAAACTGTCTTATTAGATAATCAGTGTTTGAGCATAAATTTTCAAGTATTCTTCAAAGATTATTCATAAACTTTCAAAATTGTGTGCTCAACACTCACTCAACCTCAATTTTATAACTCTTTTACAAATTGGTATCATTTTTAGTGGTGTCAAACATATGTAAAATTGAGGGGGAGCTTCAACAAGTAATTTCCACTAATTCATGCATATTTTATGTATCATTTTATCTCCATGAACTTTTCATGACAAATTTTAAGCACTTGATATTTCAAAAACTAAGTGACTTAGTATTTAAAACAATGGGATAAATGTGCATAAAATGTGATCAAGAAAAATAAATGATCAAAAAAGACTCAAAGTGATTTTTCACTTCTACCCACATGTGCGAAACATTCTCAAATATCGATGCAAGTGTAAAGGTGGAGTATTTCAAAAGAGAAACTCTCAAAGTGTCAAACATTTTTGATAATTATATCAAACACTTTGATTTTTTAAAGGTTTTATGGTTACGATCAAATACCCAAGAACCAACTAATTCATGACAATTCTGATGACATAAGGTGGTTAAGGTTAGGTATTGCCCGATGATCAAACCAGAACCGAATGGATCTCCCCAAGGACACTCCATAGTTAGAAATAGCAGTCCTTAGGTAAGATTTGGAGAAGAATGAGTAAAGGGAATAATGTTAACTAAAGACATGAGTTATCACCTTTACAACCACACCATGGTGATAAAAAAGACATGTAAGGACAAAGGGTCTAAAAAAGAAGCCATCCATACAACTTAAGGCAGACACCGGGTCAATACATATGCTATCGGTCTTCACAAAGATGAATTCTGATATTAAAGAAAGACACATGTACCCAGTGATGCACTGCACAACTGATGTGTCATCGTGTAGGTTGTTATTTTAGTTATCAAGTTTTACATTTATATTTTGCCGACTTTACCTAAAAACAAAACTCTAGCGGGCCAGGTGTAGTCGATCGATGTAGCTTTCGTTGGTAAGGATAGGGTGTCGTATCACTAAAGAGCATTTTGAGAGCGTTAATCTTTTTTAGTCTAGCAATTATTTTTGTTAACTAAAATTAAGTTAATTTAAACTATATTCAATTCTAATTATGTTAAACCACTATGATAAACTAGTTCTAATGGACAAGGGTGGGGTGATTATTTTGAGGGTTTTTAGTCTGAGAGAATGCCACAAGTTTGGGGTGTGACTTTAAATCAATATAAAACACAATATAAACACCATGGCAGGAGATATTCAAAAGGTAGAAGAGAGGTCTACCCAATTATAAGAAAACTATGATTAGCCCATGATTAATCAATTAAATGATGGGCAGGTTTGTTTATTTTAGTGCAATGAGTGCTTACTTCAAGGCGGCATATCATTTCAAGATTTAGGCGGTACTTCTTCTTAAAACCTAGACACGTAGAATTCTGTCACAATTAAACGCATCCACATAAAGCATCTTATTTGCTGATTATAATATATCTTATGAGATTAATAATGGTGATCTTATTAAACCCTAGCTCATCGAGACCTTACCCACTTACTGCTTAACGGCTCTTTATATACTAGTAGTCTACTGTCCGAGTCTTTACCAAGGAAGAAGAACGCTATACTAGGTCGCCTGCTAGAATAACTTATTCCCTTAAGTGATTGGCAAAGATAGGTCAGTATTTGTCATCCTATTACTCTAGATATATAAATTGCGGATATGGAGAGCCATCCCAGCATCTAGCTAGCTAGATATTTTGCATTCCTAGATCCAGTTGAATGATGGGTCGCATACTTAAGCACATAAACAAGTATGAATTGATAAACATAATCAACAACCAATGATAAATTAAGCAGTCGATATAAACAAACCAAACATTTAAATCTTCATAAAAATGGCTAATACCCAAGGGTATTAGCCCTTAACCATTGTAATTAATACAAGAATAATCAATCAACCAAGGTAAACTAACTGAGTTAAACGAATGATACCAAAAATTGAACGACTATAAGAGTACAAGTGATTACAAGGTGTTTTCTATGGAATTAGAAGCTTTGCTTGACCTCTTCTACTCTTCTTGTCTTCTAAAAATCGACTTTTATGGTTAGGGTATCGAAAATATGATCAAGCACACCTAAAACTCGTTTTAGGCTATCTATTTATAGTGTTTGGAATTTCTTCGATACGCCGTATTGGCCGAGGTTAATGCGGCGTATTGGGGGCTTTCTTAGAGTTGGGACCACGTTCAATATCTTCTAGAATATTTAATTACTATATCTTGGATACGGCGTATGATATCTCCTGGATACAGCGTATAGGTCGCCGTGGTTCTTGTGAAGTGTAGGCACAGATACGCTGTATCTTCCTTGATGGATACGGCGTATAGAATGTGATAACAGTATTCTTCAGATTTCTTCATTTAAGCTCCAGAATGCGTGCCTTTTAGCTAATCTTCACAAAGTACTCCATAATTACTGTAATTCTCAAATATAATCGATTAAGTATCAATTCTTGCAATAATTATATAAATGGGTAATTTACATGGATACATGATGCTATAAAAGTGACGTTATTTGATGTCATCAAATATCCCCCAACTTGAATCCTACTTGTCCACAAGTAGTCTTTAGAAATTTATGAAAGTGTATCCTAAACGATTTCTCTTTAAGCATTTATTCGTTCAAGTACCAGTACACAACCAAACACCTCACGAAATAGAAATATGAAAACACTCAAATCACTCGACTAATCTATGTGGTAACATTTAACTAATTCGCTCAATTGCTCGGTCGTGATGAGTATTCTATCATAAGCTTGGAAAGGATACACATCTCCATCACCAAAGCTAAGGAGTAACAAGTTTATAAAGGTAAATTAGGTTTAAAAGGTTTTAAGGGTTTGATCACTCTTTCCAATCTCCACTGATACCAATATTCCAGAAAAGGTGACAAAATCACACATACACGCCTATAACGATAGGATAGACACATATGACTGCATTCGAACTTTAACTCGAATAAGCTAAAGAATAAGACTAGTGGTCTTTATCAAAAGTCGTAAACCAGCAAGGACGGCAAACCACATGTACACATCCATAACGATGGAATAGACATATGTAATTGCTCGCATCCTCATTTGAGTAAGACCTAATGATAGGGATTAGGAAAGGGAAATAATTGTTGTTAAATAAAAATTTACAAAACAAATAGATTAAGTCCAAACAAATAAGGTACAAGTTGCTAGATACTTTCCCGACCGTTCCCATGATAAAGACACAAGAAATATATACATAAACGTCTTGATCATAGATCAACAAAAACAACCTTAGTTGGTGTTCCCGTAACGGTCAACTTCCCAATCATCCATACTATACATACTTTTACATAAATAAGTGGCGATATCTACCACTTTATACAAAATTTTACATCGTTGATTTATAATCACGTATCAATGAATAATCGATCCTTCAAATAATACCATCGGTTTAAGCTTTAACGAACCGGCTATCTTCATAATTTCCTCCTCTTTTATTCTAGCGATTTTCTATTTTTTTAACATAAATAATACACTCCTAATCTCGGTGTAATTTCACCATCTTCATGATCATAATAACTCTGGATAATTTCTCCATAATTCTTCATTCTCGGATATACCAATAATTGTGAAAGTAGTAAAAATACATGAGTTTAACTACTTTTACATTCCCATTGCAATGTGCAATTTCTCAACCATACCAGAGATAGAAAATGACACAAGACACATGAAATACATACTTTACACTAAAGCAACTAGCAACTAATAAATGAACTTAATCTAACAGGGTATGCTAAGGTGTAAAGGTGCAACAAAACAAATAGTTGGTGAAAACAGGAATGGTTAAACAGGTTTTTCTAGGGGAATCTTACTCTGAAAATTAGAGTAAACAAATGGTCTATACGGGGGTTAACTAACAGGTGTAGTTAGTTAAATACACAACATATATAGGTTTTTGGGTGTAATCCTAGAAATTTACCAATTTAAACAAGTTACTCCATCTAAATCCATAGTACTCGTTATTGTGGTCTCGAATAGATATACCAAGCCAAGTTCTAAAGTCTACAACATCACCGGCACACTTATATTTTTGTGGGATTTTGGTAAATATTCAAAAACGGATAAAGCTGAATCCTCACAATATCTAATAAGGGTTTTGTGTGCAAGTAAATTCACAAAAGTATGCTCGGATTTTTTTTGAATTTAAGCATATTAATGTGAAAAATAGGACAAGTAGTGTTCTAATTCTCCTCCCCCCCACTTAAATTCTACAACGCCCTCGTTGTATAAACATAATAGTTAAAAATGAAAAATAAAAGAATTAGAACAAGAAACTCCCCTAATATTTGCTCGGTATGATTCTACATGTTGAGTTTATGAGCAAGAATGTGTGTTATAAATGCGTCTGGATTCCAACATGACTACAACACACATAAGATTCCAGATTATAAATATTCCACCAATGTTGTCGATTTCTTTCCATTGGGGTACTGTGTATGATATAGGAAACCCATGCAATCCTATCTCAGGTATTCTATGGTTAATAAAAATAAAAAATATAAACTGTATAGGAAGTCGATATGTCGTATCCCAAAACCAGGATACGTCGTATTGAAACCTGTAAAAAGTATCTTAGTGTGGGTCAGTCTGCCAAATATGCCGTATCATATAATTAATACGTCGTATAGACAAAACTGACAATAATGTTTTAAATACAGAAAATTAAAAACTAGATAAAGTCCAGACATTCAATACGCCGTATGGTGTGGAGCGGATAGGCCGTTTTGATGTCTAAGAAGATAGACTCGATAAAAATAATTAAAAACAGTTTGGGTTGTCTCCCGGGAAGCACTTTTCTTTACAGCGAAGTCTTTAAGTTAGACTTTTCTTCAAGCTCTTTATTTCATCATCACTCTCTAATATGTTATCACTCTTTTTTTGGTTTCCGATCTTGAGTCCATAACCAAACATGTTTGTGGAACAACTGTTAGGCTTCATTCTATCTTACAAGAGTGAACCCCAAGTGTCATACCATAATATACATCAAAAAGATAAAAGCAGTTAAAGTTTACATACATCATGATAAATACAGTACATTTCCACAAAAGATAAGATAATAACTAGGGAAGGAGGATCAAGGGTCTGGCTGGTCGGCTGTGTGTGGGGCTGCTAAGGTATTGGCGTCATCGGTCCTACGTCTGACCCTGCGCCTCTAATATGGCATGCGAGTCTCAGAATACCTTGTGTAAGTAGCTCTAGTCGCATCAAGCAATTGTTATATACCTCTAGCCGCCTACACATTAAACTTAGAAAAGTCTCTAGTCATCATGTCTACGACCTCACACTGCTCATCTAAGCTCTCTCGAATCCTATGAACCTCCTTCTCGACAATCGCCATCCTCTGAGGCATAGTCCTACACTGGGCAGCAGCAGAAGGTAGATCAGGTGCCTATACTGGTACCGGATCAGCTTGGACACCCTTAACCTCAGCATGAGCACCCTCAACATCCTCTGGGGCTCCAGCCATAGCAACCTGCTGTCTCTCTAGACCCGACACTACCCAAGCCAAAGTATCTCCCAATCTCTCACATATACGCAACCTGACCAGCTCATCCATGCCAATAATCCAGAGCTCTCCAACCACCACAATCAATCCCTGGAGGCCCTCCTCGGTAACCAACCCGAAGTGCTCAATAAGGTACCCAACAAAATGCTTGCCAGACAACCTAGCCCCACGCTTCCTCCCCTCAGCGTGTCTAAACAAGTACTGGGCTAACAGGTAGGGGACGTCAACCTCTGTCCCCTCGTCCATGCTCCTCAAGTAAAATTAGTCAGTAGTGGTCAACTTCTCAGGTGCCTGACCCCTACCCAAAATACTCACCGCGATCAATCTATGACAAAGTCTCCTCAATGGGTCTCTAATAGATGTATAGGAAGGGACCACCCTCAAAAAAACACCATCCAAAGATCCTAGCCCAGTAATCACTCAGATTGCCCTTATTTGTGATCTCTCTTAAACTACCCAGCCATCTCCTCAGCAGTATGTAATCCCAAGGCCAGAATGAACTACCTCCAAGTCATGCTACGCCTAGCTCCACCTAACTAAAAGCACAGGGTATCAACAATGTCCAACCCCATCTCTGTATTACTGATCCTACAAGTACTGAAGAACTCAAGCATAAACTCACAAACCAATGGTCCCCAAATCTTAAAAAGTCTCCTCCAGGTGTCAATAGTGAACAAAACATGTCCCTCTGCTCTAGTAAACACCATCCTCAACCTATCAGTCAAAGCATGCCTCATCTCCACCGTTAATTTAGCAAAATCCAAAATATGTACCCGGTTAACCTGCCTACTAAAGATCGTGTCTAGCCTCTGCTCATAATCTTGAACTATCTCCTTAGAGTACCCCTCTACCTCGTACCTAAGCCACAAATGCCTTTGAGTACTAGGTGGTAGTCTAGCCATATATGTAAAACTTGAATAAAGTTATTACGTAGGGAATAGAATTTTTCTTAATTATGCCATAGGTTTAATACAGCGTATAGGGATTCTAAATACGCCGTATAAAGGTGAGATGAATACCCCGTATCCATAGAGTAGTCAATACGAAGTATTGAACCATTCAGGGCCATTATGCCGTATAGGAAAAACATAATACGCCGTATAAGGGATACGATGTATTGAGGTAATGCAGTCAAGCTTAAAGGTCAATACGGCATATACGGTTAACCAATACACCGTATGGTGTCTAAAAAGTTAAGTGCTCAAAGGCGGTTCAATACGCCGTATTCACTACTGAATACGTCGTATTGGTCTTTCAAAATTTGGGTAAAAAGTTCCTGATACGCCGTATCCATCTGACTGGATACGCCATATTGGTTCTGCAGTTAAAATTTCAAATGGGTTCCCCATTCTGCCCGTTTGACCATTAACCCAATATTCCAAAACACCTCAAATAGCTTAACAAAGAAAAGGGGATACATGAAGTGTCACGACATAAACGTAAAATCCCTAATCGAGCTAAATCCTAACCCTAATTGAATTACAAAAAGACGGGAAGGAAAGAAAAAGGATTTAATGAATTATTACCTCGTGATTCGAATGAAAAAGATGCAAGATTGAGGAAGGAATCGATCTCCAAGGATTTTTGACCGCAGTTATTTTTTTGTTCGAGTGTAAAAAGTGTGAGTGAAACTAATCTGGCGTATCAGTTGGGCTTTTATACCCAAACTTGATACGCCGTATTGATTTTGTCCAATACGTCGTATTAGGTAAAATAGTTGACTAAGTCAACTCTAGTTAAAAATCATCGATACGACATATAGGTGTTTAGTCAACACGCCGTATTCATTGTTGGAGGCCCATTTTTCTTAAATTGACAAAGTAAAGAAAACGTACCTTGGCCTCTGCAATCTTCTCGTGTAAACACCATCCTTGTAAAACCACTTGGGGTCGAAGGGAATGCCAAATGGCACATATAGATTTTTATTTATGAACATTAATGGCTTCCCTTCGTGAAAACTTATATGACTCATCACTTTAATAATAGGATGAAATTACTCGTTTATGAGAGTTCACTTTTCTCGTCGTGATTTGTCTATAAGTATTCATCAGACTCAACGAGAGTGGTGTCATTGCTTATGCAAACAACACTGTCCATTGCTTTGATATCAATGTTTTCCGAACACGATTCAGTATTGATTTCAACATGGTCATTTACTAATTCCGGTTTCAAATCATTGACAAGAATTAATTTATAAGAAAATGAATCCTTGTCATAAATAAAAGTATAATCATCATCATCGGAATCGGAAAAAGATATATTAAAATAAAAATCGGTTTTAATTGCATTATAAATACTTGCAGTTTGTTCAGGAGAAATATCATGATTTGATGTCAATGCATCATTGTAGACGATAGCTGGGAAATCCGCTTCAAAACCTGTTAAAGGTCATAATCATCATAATAAATCTTACCATATGTAGCAGTTTCCCAATTAAACGTCTGACCACACCTTCGAGCTTTTTCAGCATGAAGCTTGATGTATTCTTCCATGGTTAGATCCGATTAATCCATTTTAACCTAACCTGGAAAATACTCACACGGAACCAAACAAAAGCAAACACAAAAATACAAAAACAAATAAAAGACAGAAATTTAAACTAATCTAATTTACAGTAATTATAGGGGTTAAGTTAATCTAGGGTAAAAAACAAAATATTAAATAAAAGTGAAGATTAAACAACTTCACTCCCCGGCAGCAGCGCCAAAAACTTAATGTGTCGTCGTGTAAGCTGTTATTTTAGTTATCAAGTTTTACATTTATATTTTTCTGACTTTACCTAAAAATAACACTCTAACGGGCAGTGTACCCGATCAGATGTAGCTTCGTTGGTAAGTAGGGTGTTGATCAATAAAAGCGAGAGTGTTAATCTTTTAGTTCTATCAATATTTTGGTTAACTAAATTAAATTAATTAAAACTATGTTAATTCTAATCTATGTTAAACCTATGCTAAACCTAGTTCTAACGGATAAGGGGTTTTTTTAGTCTGAGAGACTGGCACAGGTTTAGTGGTGACTTAAATCAATTTAAAACACGATAACACACGCAAGCAGATCATTAAAAGATAGAAGAGTGGTCTAGCCAATTATAAGAAAATTATATTAGCCATGATTAATCCAATTAAAACACTAGTTTGTTTATTTTAGTGCATTGAGTGCTTATTTTGAGGTGGCATATCATTCCAAGATTTAGGCGGTACTTCTTCCTAAAACCTAGACACGTAGAATTCTATCATAATTAAACGCATTCGCATAAAGCATCCTATTTGCTGATTATAATCTATCTTAGGAGATTAATAATGGTGATCTTATTAAACCCTAGCTCATCGAGACCTTACCCACTTACTGCTTAATGGCTCTTTATATGCTAGTAGTCCACTGTCTAAGTCTTTACCAAAGGAAGAAGAACTAGGTCGCCTGCTAGAATAACTTATTCCCTTAAGCGATTGGCAAAGATAGGTCAATATTTGTGATCCTATTACTCTAGATATATAAATTGCGGATATGGAGAGCCATCCTGACATCTAGCTAGCTAGATATTTTGCATTCCTAGATCCAGTTGAATGATGGGTCACATACTTAAGCACATAAACAAGTATGAATTAATAAACATAATCAATAACCAATGATAAATTAAGCAGTCGATATAAACAAACCAAACATTTAAATCTTCATAAACATGGCTAATACCCAAGGGTATTAGCCCTTAACCATTGTAAGTAATACAAGAATAATTAATTAACCAAGGTAAACTAACCGAGTTAAACGAATGATACCAAAAATTGAACGATTATAAGAGTATAGGTGATTACAAGGTGTTTCCTATGGAATTAGAAGCTTTGTTTGACCTCTTCTACTCTTTTTATCTTTTGAAAATCAACTTTTGTAGTTAGGGTATCAAAAATATGATCAAGCACACCTAAAACTCATTTTTAGGTTTTCTATTTATAGTGTTAGGATGAAGAATGATATAGGGTAGGAACCTTCTAACTTTCACCAAAAGTCATAAACTAACGAGGCAGCTAAGACATGCATACATGGCCGTAACGACGGAATAGACATGCACGCTCGAACAAGTCCTCCTTCGCGTAAAACCAACGGCTAATCATTAGGTGAGAGGGAAGTAAATTGTTGTTAAATAAAAATCAAGAAACAAATAGATTAAGACTAAAATACAAGTTGCTAGACACTTTTTCCTGACCGTTATCATGATAAAGACACGACTATTTACAACGTCTTGATCATAGATCAAAAACAACAACCTAAGTTGGCGTTCCCGTAACGGTCAACTTCCTAATCATCCCAAACTTTACATACTCTACAAGGCAAGTGGTGATATCTTCCACTTTGTATAATACTTTACATCGTTGATTTTTGTTGCGTATCAACGAATAATCGATCTTTCGTGTAATTCCTTCGGTTCTTGCTTTGCGAAACGATTATCTTCAAACTTTCCTTCTTTTTTTGTTACAATTTTTCTCATTTTTTTCATTTTTTTTTCAATCTAACTATATACGAAACTCGGAGTAGTTTCACCATCTTCACGATCATAATAATTCTGGATAATTCCTTCGATAGTTCCTTCGTTCTTCGGACTCACCATTAATTATGATGGTAGTAAAATCACATGAGTTTTGACTATAATATACATTCCCATTTGCAATGTGCAAATTTCCAACCGTACCAAAGATAGAAAATGACACAAGACTCGGGAAATACAAACTTTACACGTTAAGCAACTAGCAACTACAAATTAAACTTAATCTAACAGGGTAGGTTATGGTGTAAGGGTGTAACGAAACAAATAATTGGTGTAGTTCCTAAAGGATTGGCTCTACGGGTTGTTCTAGTGGATCTTCACTCTAAAGATGAGAGTGGAAAAGGGTTTAAACTGGAGGTTAACTAACCGGTGTAGTTAGTTAATAAACAACATGGATAGGCTTTTTGGGTGTAATCCTAAAAATTTACCAATGTAAACAAGTTACTCCAATTAAATCCATAATACTCATCATTGTGGTCTCGAGTGATATACCAAGCCAAGTTCTAAAGTCTACTACATCACCGGCACACTCATATTTTATGGAATTTGGGTAAACATTTAGAAACGAATAGGCTAAATTCTCACAATATCTAACAAGGGTTATTGTGTGCGGGTTATGTATCAAGTAATTTTCACAAAAGTATGCTTGAATTTTTTTTAATTGGAGCATAATTTAAGCATTTTAATCATTTTAATGTGAAAAATAGGACAAGTAAACATTCTAATTCCACCCCCCCCACTTGAATTATACAACGTCCTCGTTGTATGGATAAAATATTAAAAATACGGGAATTAAAAAGAATTAGAATGAGAAACTCCCCTGATATTTGCTCGGTAGATTCTCCAATTTACGTTAATGAGCAAGATTGTGTGTTGAACAGCGGTGTTAAAGTTTAAAATTCCAGCACTTCAAGATTTCCAGATTTGTAAATTCTCCACCAATATTCGTCGATTTTCTTTGCTTCCAAGGTCCTGTATAAAATATAGGAAAAAACATGCATTCCTATCTTGGCATCTACGGTTAATTTAAACTAAACTAAACAAACTAAATACGGGTCAGTCTGGTGGATACACCATATCAAGTTAATGAATACGCCATATTGACATAACTGACAATAATGTTTTTAAAGTGCAATAAAAAATAAAGACTGATAACGTCCAAACAATCAATACGCCGTATGGTATGAAGCGGATACGCCATATTGATGTCTGGGAAGACAGACTCGATAAAATTAAATAACAATCCGGGTTGTCTCCCGGGAAGCACTTTTGTTTATAGCGAAGTCTTTAAGTTAGACTTGTCTTTAGCTTCTCTTCACTATTCCATCTCATGCACGCTAACGAGCCCATGTGTGAGCCATTCTTCCATTGACGGAACTCGGATAAAGTCGGGTCCTAGATTCAAAACTCCTTTGTAGAACCTCTTTAACTTTTGTTATGAGTGTGACATCCCGTTCATCTAAATGTTCACTTATCTTCAATAATGGTAAGATTTTATTGCATTGCTCATTAGTGTGGTGTTTAAACCTCGGATGTGATCGCACCATTCGGTAAGTGACTTCATCATCACCATTGTAAATGGTAATCATTCCATCAAACCGTCTTGCTTTAATTCCAACTTCTCTTAAGAACGGTTCGCCAACAATAACATCTCCCATTCCTTCATCACGATAAGCATCCATATCTTCCAAAACTGCAAAGTCAATCACAACAGAAAAGGTTCCAACAAAAATAGGCACAATCATTAAGGCTCCTACAACATTATCCCATTTGTACATCATTTTATCTTTTATTATAGAGTTATGAAACTTTTTGGACATCACATTGATGTACAATAACAGGAAGAAGTTGACGTGTGTAAATTCAAATCCTATCATGCATGAAACTTTAAGTTGTGGGCACAGTCTATATGGATTTTCATATCATCTTCACAATAACTAGGTTAATCATCAATTCCAGTATCAAGATCTTCATCCCTAGTTCTAAATTCCTCATTTACCTCACCTTCCTCAATGGTGGGCATTAAATCATCACCATGATTTCTCCTCAGCTCAAATGGTTCATTTAGATCATTTAGTTCGATGTAATCTCCATTCAAAGGGTCTAATGATCTATTAATCACCAAAGTCTCTCCCATTAGCCTAGCTTCTAAATCAAGCTCCATTCTTTCTCTTAAACTTAGCATGTAGACCCTCTTAATTAAACTACTAGCAGGTTTAACACTTTTGAAAATAATCTTTCTCTTGTAAACATCAATTTTAGCACGGGCGGTAGACAAAAATAGTCTTCCAAGGATCAAGGGCACTTTGATATCCTCGAGCATATCTAGAATTATAAAGTCTACAGGGAAAGTAAATTTACCAATTCTTACTAGTATGTTTTCAGCAATTCCTTTTGGATATTTCACTGTCCTATCTGCTAATACCATTGTTAGCTTAGTATGAGCTAATTCGCCTAATCCTAAGTTAAGGTAGGTCAAGAGAGGCATAACACTAATGCTAGCTCCTAAGTCAACAAGGGCATTATCAAAGAAACATCATTAATAAAGCAAGGTAAACCGAAACTCCCTAGGTCTTTCTCTTTTTGGGGTATAGATTCATCGATTTATGAAGCTTTAGAGTAAGCTTCCGAGAATTATGGTCTATAAGATCCTTTCTTTCCATCACAGTAGTAACCATTCAAACGACATGGAAATGGAATTGTTGTTTGTCTTGTCTCGTATATGAGTGTACGGTTCTGTCCAGTAGATACGGCGTATTGGGGAGATCCAATACGGCATATCGGGAGTGAATCAGCTTCAATAGTAGTCGAGATTGACTTAACTTGATCTCTAGGTAGACTTCCAAATCCTCTCTCTTGTAGTACCTTGCTCATTTGCCTAATTTTGTATCTCTAATGTTTTAATTGATGCTCCTTATTTCCTTATGGCAGCATCCATTGAAGCTCGGATTTCTTTGATCAAGTTAGAGTTTTCCTCGTGTATTTTTGATGATTCTCCCATAAATTTGCTCAAGGTATCTTCCATTGATTTCCTTCGTTCTTGGTATGAAGGATTTGCGCTATTCCTTTGATAGAATCCTGGAGCTGTTTCTCTATATCCCCCACCTTGAAAAGGTCCACCAAATTATGTGTAGTAAGATTCTTCTAGGGTTTTCCCTTCTTCTTTTAGTGGGCAATCTTTGGTGTAATGGGGTCCTTTGCATTGTTCACATCCTACTTGAGCAGCATAAACTTTTTCATTCACCTTCTTGATCTCTCTTCCTAGATTGTTTAGTTATGCTTGTATAGCAGTCAGTCCGTCAGAAGTCTCAGTACTTCTTCCTCTAGATGTTCCATTGTGCCATTTTTGAGAGTATTCTGCCATTTCATGGATGGCCTTTTTAGCATCGGCAGCTGTCTTAGTTGGAACGACACCTCTTGAGTCAAGAATCTATCGTGTTGGAACATCCAACCCATTGTAGAACAAAATTACCTCTTGCATCTCAGTCAAATAGTGTTGAGGACACTTCATCAAGAGTTCTTTAAAGCGCTCCCATGCTTGATAAAGGGTTTCATCTGGTTCTTGCTGAAAGTTGTTGATTTCCTCCATTTTCTTCGCAGTTCGACCAGGTGGGCAATATTTGTTCAAAAACTTAGTTTTAAGATCTTCCCAAGTTTTGATCGAACCAGTTGGTTCGTTTCTTAGCCAACGACTTGCGGCTCCAGTTAAGGATATAGGGAAGACTCAGGACTCGGAGCCTTAGTTGATCCACAGTGATGTTAGAAACATGGAATAATCAACAATTTCGAGAACTTTCTCAATGTGTTCGTTCGCATCCTCATTATCCGAACCGCTAAATGTGTTTTCTCGAAGCTCCTTAAGAAATTGGCCTTTCAGTTCAAAACTATCTTTTTCCTCAATCTTAGGCCTAGCAACTCCCGATCCATAGTCCGTTCGGGTCTTGCTCATGTATTGCTCCATGGTTTCCGCCATTGCTTCTGCTTCTTCTTCCTCCGAGTATACAAAATTTACAGAATATACAACAATATACACTAATCTAAATTACACTAATCCTAAGGGTTAGATCTAATCTAATGTTAAAAACCAAAATATCAAATAAAAATCAAGATTAATTTTCACTCCCCGGCGACGGCGCCAAAAACTTGATGTGTCGTTGTGTGGTGTATATTTTGTTGATTAAAGTTTTAAATTTATATTTTCTGACTAAACCAAAAACAACACTTTAACGGGCAGTGTACCCAATCGGTAGTAGTTTCGTGGTAAGTAGGGTGTGGAACACTTGAAGCGAGGTTAAATCTATCAATTTAATTAATATCTTGGTTATCTAATCTATGTTAATTCTATTCTATTATAAACCTATGTCAGTCCTAATCCAAATTCTAACGGGAAAAGGGGGTTTTCAGCCTGAGAGACTAGCATGGTTTGGTTGGTGACTACAATCAATTCAAGGCACTTTAACCCATGCAAGCAAGTTAACAAAAGATAAAAGAGCGGTCGAGCCAAATATAAGAAAACTGTATTCACCATTATTAATCCGATTAGAAAGTTGGTTTGTTTATTAAGTGCAATGATTTCTTCTCTCTAGGCGGTATATCATTCTTAAGACTTAGGTGTTTCATATCCTAAGACCTAGGACAACATTAATTCTGTCACAATTAAAGCTCCGCTTAAGGTTCCTTTATTTTGTTGATTAACTTGTCTATCTTAGGGATTAAAACAATGGTGTCTTGTAAACCCTAGCTCATTGTGACTTTACCACTTACCGCTAATGGTGATTTTATACACTTGTGGTCCACTTGTATAACTATCTATGGAATCAGAACGATGAATTGTTGAATTATCTAGGTTCAACTTCTAGTACCGATCAATAAACATTGCAAATACCATTAACTAGTTAAGCCCGAAGGTATCTAGACACAGATTTAGCAGGACCAATATTTGTGATCCATGCGTTCTAGATGTATAATTACTATAGGGAGAGCTATCCTAGACTTTATGATTACTTTCGGTCCGTATCACTAGATCCAGTTGAATGATAGGTCGCATAAAAAACCCGTAAACAAGTATAAATTGATAAACATAAACAAGCATTCAACGATAAATCAAGATAAACAAATACCAAACTTTCAGATCTTCATAATAATGGCTAATACCCGAAGGTATTAGCCTTTAAACATCATAATAAATACAAAAGAAATTATTTACCCAAGGTAAACTAACTGAGTTAACGAATGATACCAAAAACTGAATGATTACTAAAATATATGGAATTACACGTTGTCTCCTATGGAATTGATAGCGTTGCTCGACCTCTTCTGCTTTGTTTCTCCTCTGAAAATTGACTTTTATGGTATAGGTATCGAGAATATGATTTAGCACACTTAAAACTCGTTTTTGAATTTTCTATTTATACTATCTAGAGTCAATCTCGATACGGCGTATCCAAGGCATTGGATACGGCGTATTGGGGGTTTCTTAGAATAGGGACCACGTTTGATATCTTCCAGAATATTCACATACTATATCTTCGATACGGCGTATTGACATCTTCTGGATACGGCGTATTGAGCTTGTTTCCTTTGTGGTCTTTGGTGAGTGCAGGCACGGATACACCGTATCTTCCTTAATTGATACGGCGTATTGGTTGTCAGAATCATTAATCTTCAAAATATCTTCATTTAAGCTCCAGAATGCGCGCCTTTTGCTAATATTCACCAAGTACTCCACAATTACTGCAATTCTCACATATAAACGATTAAGTAACAATTCTTTGCAATAACTATACAAAATGGGTTAATAACATGAGATAAATGATGCTATAAAATAGTCGTTATTTGATGTCATCAATATTGAATAGGTGGAAATCTGCTCCAGCCTCCGATTACTAAAACCAAAACGCACTAATCAAGTCTAGAGCCAAAGAGATCAACTATAAATCTCACTAGGACACATGAATGACAAAAACACTTGTTAGACACAATTAAGTTCACAAGAGTCCTACGCATTATCCTTGTGATCTTGCCAGAACATTCAGAGTGATACTCTTTAGTATTTCACAATGACGAATGGAAATCCTTCCAGAGTTAACTTCAATCAGCTCCACGGTAGGTGACTTACGAGATCTTATAAAAATCAAACATGTGCAAACTGGAAATCCAATGTGATCCAAGTATTAGGATTTGACGGGAAACACCTAAATTTTTTGATTGCTTACTTTACAAGTGAACATCAATAATTCACCTATATTCATCCATTATCCTAACTTGTAAGGGAATCCGAATATAGGAACAGTTGTAGAATATCGAAAAGCTTTGTTAGCATCTCTTGACATGTCAACCCTAGATAAACCACACTCTCAGCTAGAAAACCTGTCAAGGAGATTCATTTCACGAATAGAATCCTGATGACGCAGGTACTTATACGTTTTCATTCTTTTTCATCTGTTTCGTATGACGTTTTACGTTTATGAAAGTTTTTGTAATTTTTATCCGTACAAAAACGTATAAAACATACAAGAACATACAAAAGTGTACAAAACAGATGAAAATGGAACGTACAATAGCATATCAAAACGGATGAAAACGTACAAAAATAGATGAAATCATATAAAAACGGATACAAATCGATGAAAATGTATAAAACATATAAAACGCCAAAAACGTTTGAAAACTTACAAAAACAAACGAAAACGGGTCAAAACGAATGAAAACGTATAAGAACGGATAAAAACAAATGAAAAAGGATAAAAAAAAATGAATGAAAACGTGTTGATCGCCTAAAACGTTATTAATATTTTTCGACCTCTCTACGGTTTGATAATCACAAAATGTAAAAACGTTCAATGTAAAATTAAACGTAAAACAAGTAATTAGTAGTAACTTTTCATTTCGAAAATTTAATCACTTAAAGGTATGAATAAATAAATGCTTAATCCATTTTATGATCAAAGAAATTTTTAATCAACCTCACATTTTTTATAAAATGTTACAAACATTTTTATAACATTTACAAAACATTTTCTACATTTAAAAGAAATGTTTTACTCAAAATAAATATTTTGAATTCAACTTTTCTACCCAAAAACGGATAGAAATGTTCCAGAAAACACCTCATCTGGAAAAGACAAAAAAGGAGCGTCTGAGCCTGGGCGGCCCCCTTAAATATAAGGGCGGCCCTCTTAGTGATAAGGGGGTCGGCCATAGAGCTAAGGGGGTCGGCCAGGCCAAAATGCTCCTAGCTTTGCCTATAAATAGCAGACTGTTCCCCACTGATTTTCTCACCTTTTGCACTTATTCTTTTCTGTCTAAAATCAGTCCATACATCACCTACAGTTCTTTGATCATTTAATCTTAAGCATTTGTTTCCAAGTGATTCAAGCTTAGATCTTCAAGTGCAAGAGAAGAATACTTCCTACCATCAAGTGAATAAGTATTATAGCTTAGTGTGTGTTCTTGCAACCTAGTTGCAATTGTATATTATCTTGTAAATCATTTGTGTATATTGTGAAGGTGTGTATTGTAATTGATTGTAATAGGTAGATTGTGGTGATCACTGAAAGGATAGTTAGATCGTGGTGATCATAGTAAGTAGTGTTAGATTGGTGTGATCATGGTAGTGTCTAGGTGAAGTGAAGTAAAGTTGTGAAGAGAAGTAAAGTCGTGAATTGTAGTGAAGTAGTGCAGTTAGTATTTTAGTCCTCAAAATACAAAAGGTGTGATAGATTGGTTCTAACTAAGATTATAACTCAACATTTCGCTTAGTGTCGAAAATTGGTGTAAGCTAAGTTGTGTACGGTTTTCTCCGCCTAAAGAGAGTTTGCTGACATAGTGAAGAGAACACTCGAGTTTGGTGCTCGGGGAGTAGAGTAGGGCGAAGAGGTGCTTTGTTACTGAACGACTATAAATCCTTGTGTTGTGGTTTGATCTTTCTAACTCTTATCTCTTGTCTTTCATATCATTTATTTACTTACGTGTATTATTCATATTGTGCACATATTAAGATCACATAAACATGAATCTAAGTTTTTATAAACAAACTATACATCAAATTAAAAAACGGTAAACTATTCAACCCCCCTTCTAGTTTTCCACAATTGGTATTAAGAGCCACGTCAAACAAGATTTTTAAAATAAATTGTATTTTAAAACTCGAATTGATCTATGGAATCGGCAAAAATATCTAGAAGGGCGATCTATGCAAAGACTATCACTATTTGAAAGTGATGGATTTATTTATTGGAAAAATATATTCGAAACTTATGTGAAATCAAAAGATCTAGATATTTGGCATATTATTACCTATGGTGATTTTCCTCCCGTTTAAAATAATCTCGAAACTAAAAAGGATGAAATTGTACCATTTGATAAACAAAATGATGATCTTAAAAAGAAACTCGCTAAAAATAATGAAGCTAAACTGGTAATTTATAATGCTTTGACACGCAAAGAATACGACATAATTTTTATGTGTAAAACGGCAAAATAAATTTGGAATACTTTACTAATCACTCACCAAGGTAATAGTCAAGTCAAAGATAATAAAATAGATCTTGTTCAACAATATGAACAATTTACGATTCCGAAAGAGGAATCGATAGATAATGGTTTTGCTAGATTTAACACTATTATTACTACTCTAAGCACTTGATGAAGGTTTTTCTAGCAAGAATTTTGCTAGGAAATTTCTTAGGGCACTTCATCTTAAATGGCGCGCAAAGGTTACGGCTATTGAAGAGTCGTAGGATTTAACATCACTGTCACTTTTGAACTTATTAAAAACTTGAAAGTTTATGAAGTGATAATAAAGAAAGATTCCGAAATGGTTAAAGGGAAAAAAGAGAACAAAATAGATCTCTTGCCGTAAAGGCTAAAAAGGAATCTAGTGATGAAGATAGTTCGACCTCCGATAGTGAAGACGAAGTATATGCCATGGCCGTGAGAGACTTCAAGAAATTTTTCAAAAGACGAGGAAGATTTGTAAGATAACCACACGATGAAAGAAAGTCATCCCAAAGAAATAAAGATGACAAGAATGACAAAAGCGAAAGAAGATGCTTCAAATGTGGAGATCCAAATCATCTCATCGGAGAATGCCAAAAACTATCAAGAAACCATAATCAAAGAGCCTACGTCGGAGGATCATGGAGTGATAGCGACGAAGAAGGAGAAGAAAAGACTAATGATGAAAAATTTCTTATGGCTAAAGCATCCAATGAGGTATCTTCTGAAACAGAATTCTTTAGTGACAACCTATCATCGTTAGATGAAAAAAACTTAGATAGTGAATATAATCGATTATGCAAAATAGGTCTAAAAGTCATGGCTAAAAATAAATCACTAACACTTATTAAAAGTCGATTAGAAAATGAAGTATACGAACTAAAAGATAAACTATCTAAATTTAAAAAAGGTAAAGAGGTTAATGAAGAATGTAAAATATGTCAAGACCTCAAGTTTGAAAATAAAAAGCTTAAGGAAGAAATTTCTAAGCTTAATCAATTTAATAATAGTAGTCACTTACTTAAGAAAATAATAAGTTTTCAAAAACCATCCGGAGATAAAACCGGTCTAGGATTTAATTTTACCAAAGGATCAACAAGTGAGACTAAACAAGTAAATTTTGTGTAGTCACAACAAATTAAACCTAAAGAAAAATTAGTTGAATCAAATTCAAGCCCAAGACCAAAATTCCTACTTATAAACAATACTAAAATTCCCATTGCAAGCGATGATGAAGTAAAACGTTTTTATAAACCCTCTTTAAAACCCGGAGTTGGATTTACTAAACCTAAAATGAGATCTAAAACTCCTCCTCCGAAAAGAACAAATAATCCTCACCCTCGGTCTAATACACCACAACCGAAGAGAGATCAAGGTAGACAAAGTCACACTAACACCAATTATTCAATGTGGAATTATTCACAACAACCAAACTTTGCTCCATGGGGAATGTATTCACCCTATACGTATCCGAATCAAATGCAACCTATGCAAAATATGTTCGGGACTAACAATTTTCAACCCATGAGACATTAGGGACCAAATGATTGAGTCGTTATAACACTTAGGTTGAGTTTTTTATGAACATTCTTTGGAATCTGACGAGTGGATTGAAGATCATATATTCTTATATTCTATGATGGGTTACCAAAAGATTTCACCTTCAAAGCTTGTTTACTTGAAGATGTTGAAAAAAACACGTTATGGGCAAAGGTATGTCTTCTTTCCAAATTTCTTAGAATATAGATTATGTGCAAAGTGCTAAAAGATTATGTATTATTATACTACAAGTAGTATTTGCTAAACAAAAGAGTTATAGTTAATAGAATATAAATTAAGCTTGAGAAAATAGTGTAGTCACTAGAAATGCCATTTGTTGGTTATCTATAACTAAGTAAAAAAGCAAGAAATTGTTCGTTATGAACTTTTCTCTCACGTAGTTGAATTAGGATTCTCTACGTACCGCTATAAAATGGAAATCTTCTATGTCCACATGTAGTGAACTCACGTAGATGAAGAAAACTAAGTTAGTGGGTAATAATTAACATAGAAGTAGGATTAGTTTTACACCATATTCAATCATCGGAAAGGCATGACATCAAAACACTATGGATGAAACAAAATCCCTTCGACTACGACATCCGCCTTGACTACATGTTGATGTGCTGTCGTGTAGGGTCAATTATTTGATTATCAAGTTTTAAATTTATATTTAGTCGACAAACCTAAAACAACACTTTAACGAGTAGTGTACCCGGTCAAGATGGAGTTCGCGATAAGTAGGGTGTCAAACACTAAGAGTGGAACATTAATCCTATATTCTATCAGTATTTTAATTAGTCTATTTACTGGTTAAACCTATGCTATGTATGTTGTCTAATGGTATGGGGGTTTTCAGCCTGAGAGACTGGCACAGGTTTGGTGGAAACAAATACCAATTCAATACACAATAAACATAAAAGAAGAAGATTAGAAGATAGAAAAATGGTACAAGCCAAATGATAGAAAATTGTATTAGCTATATTAAATCTGGTTCAATGCTGGTTTGTTTGTTTTAGTGCAATGATTTACTTATCTCGAAGTGACATATCATTCTCAAGACTTAGGAGGGACATCATCCTAAGACCTAGACACGATTAATCCTGTCGCAATTAATGCATCCGCACAAAGCATCCTTTAGTTTAATTATAATCTATCTTAGAGAATTAAAGCAATGGTGATCCTGTTAAAACCCTAACCCAACGAGACTTTACCCACTTATTGTTTAACGGTGTTTTATATACTGGTAGTCCACTATTCTAATCTTTATTAGTAAATTAAGAGCATGATTGCTGAAACATAAATGGGTCACCTACCGGTCCAACTAAGCTCATAATTCAAAGACAAAGACAGAACGTTATTTGTGATCCTATTTGTCCAGTAATATAAAACACAATATGGAGAGCTATCCCGTTATCTAGATTACTTGGTCCATATCACTAGATCCAGTTGAATGATAGGTCGCATATTCAAACACATAAACAAGTATGAGGTGATAAACATAATTGAACAATCAACGATAAATTAAGAAATCGATTTTAAAACAAACCAAACATTAAACTTTCATTAAGATGGCTAATACCCAAGGGTATCAGCCCACAACCATTGTAATTATACAAGCATAATCAAACAATTAAAATTGAACGATTAAGAGAGTAAAAATTACACGATGGCTTCTATGGATTCGTGATCAATGCTTGACCTTGGTGGCTGATCTTCTCTTCTAAAATTCATCTTTAATGAGTATGGTATAAAGAATATGATATTGCCCACCAAAAACTCATTTTTGAGACTTCTATTTATAGTGTCTGAAAAAGACTCGATACGCCGTATCAATCAAGGTCGATACGGCGTATTGGGCTGGATTCCTTGGAGTGCGCGCTACGTTTATAATAAATCATTGATATCATTCCCAATTTACTTGATTTACTGTATCTTCGAATAGTTATCTTCATGGATATGGCGTATGTAGACAGAGTGAATACGCCGTATTGGGAATTGGTCAAACGCGTTTTCTTGTGAAGTCTTGGCGCTGATACGCCGTATCTCTTTAGTTGGATACGACGTATTGGTGAAAATTCAGCAATCTTCAAATGTCATCTTTTTAGCTCCAAATTATGCGCCTTTTAGCTTATCTTCACAAAACACTCCTGAATTACTGTATTTATCAACTTTAAAGCAATTAAGTACCAAATAATGCAATAATTATATAAAAGTGGGCAAAATAGATGGGATAAATGATATAATAAAGTGACGTTATTTGATGTCATCAAATATCCCCCCACTTGAATCATACTTGTCCTCAAGTAGACTTTAGAAAAAGTTTTAGTTTATGAAAATGTGTCCTAACCGAAGTTGAGGATTTTCCATTTAAGCATCGTTTTGTCCTAATCACCTGTAAATAATCAAGCTCCTCACGAAATATGGAAATGAAAACACTCAGATCACTCAACTAATCTAGGGTGCAACATTTAAGTAGTACGCTTAATTGCTCGGTCGTGATTAGCTTCGTATCATAGGCTTGGCAAGGATACACATCTCCACCACTAAAGCTGAGGAAGAACAAGTCAAAAGCTAAATTGGGTTAAGAAGGCTTACGGTTGATCATTCAACAGTCTTTCACCATAAGTGCCACACCAACAAGGCAGCTGTATCGTACATACACGGCCGTAACGACGGAATAGACATATACAATCCGAACACATCCCTGTTCGTGTTTAACTAGCGGTTAGGATGAAGAATGATATAGGGTAGGGAGCTTCTAACTTTCACCGAAAGTCGTCATCCAACAAGGCAGCTGAGACATGCATACATGGCCGTAACGACGGAATAGACATGCATGCTCGAACAAGTCCTCGTTCGAGTGGACACTAAGGTTAGTTGCTAGGAAAGAGAAGTAAAATGGGTGTTAAGTAAAATTCACAAAACAAATAGATTAAGCCAACAAATAAGGTACGGTTGCTAGTAACTTTCCCCCGACCGTTCCATGACAAAGACTCGAACATATAGACAAACGCCTCGATCACAGAAATGACAAAGACAACCTAAGTTGGCGTTCCCATAACGGTCAACTTCCCTTACATCCCGCTCTTTACATACTTTTACATAAGTGGTGATATCGGCCACTTTTTACA
The DNA here is from genome assembly GCA_026074375.1 of Tanacetum coccineum. Classification (NCBI taxonomy): domain Eukaryota; kingdom Viridiplantae; phylum Streptophyta; class Magnoliopsida; order Asterales; family Asteraceae; genus Tanacetum; species Tanacetum coccineum. Next base: position 27,720 of record BQNB010031440.1, on the reverse strand, counting down.
AGATTTTACATCGTTGATTTTGTAACGTATCAACGAATAATCGATCCTTTTAATTAATTCCTTCGGTATAAACTTCTTTTGAACCGACTATTTTTTTCTTCTCTTTTTTTTGATACAATACATAATAAACCTCGGTTTGATTCCACCGTCTTCACTATCATAATTCGTTCGGATAATTTTTTCCTTGTAACACTTTTTCTTCGGACATGACAAATAATTACGAAAGTAGCAAAACTTACGAGCTACATAATTTCCCATTGCATTGTGCAATTTCCCGACCATTACAGAGATAGAAAAATTTCACTTTGACACAGGAAATACAAGACTTTTAACAACGAAAGGCAACTACAACGATTGATTAAATAAGCTAAATCTACAATCCACGAGTAGTAATATCTAAGGGCAAAGGTGTAATGGAAACATATAATATGGTGTAAAAAAAGAAATAATTGCTCAAAAGGTTATTCCTAGGGAATCTTACTCTCTAAAAATGAGAGTAAACTAAGGGTTACGACTGAGTTTAACTAACCATTGGTAGTTAGTTAATTACGACATGGTAGGCTAATATGTTGGGTTTAATCCAGAAATTATCAGTTGAACATTCCTCCATCAAATACATAGTACTAATCATTGCCGGTCTCGATGATATACCAGGCAAGTTCTAAAGTCCACTACATCACCGACAACTCATAATTTTGTGGAATTTTATAGACAGTTGAAACGAATAGTGCCATAATTCTCACAATAAGGTATCCCAGGGATATAGAGATGGCTAGGTACTGTAACTAGTGATTTTTACCAAAGACAAGCTATTTTATTTAAATTTGGCCGTTTTTAAGCACTTTGCATTTATATTTTGTAAAAAGAAACAAGTACATTCTAATTCCTATCCCCCACTTAAAAATATACAACACGCATCCTCGTTGTATAGATAAAACTAATAGAATTATAAGGGTACATAGATTAGAACGTAAAACTCGTAAATGTATTGCTGTCTAAAAATTCTCCCAAATGATCCTTGAGCAAAAAGGTTGTTGACCCTAGCGCTTCAGAAATGCCCAGATAAGTTCCAACACATGTCTATTTTCAGATATATACCCTATCAAAGATTACATAAGGACCTGCATAAGAGATATAAGAAGACAAGTGGCAATTCCTATCTCGGTCAATGGTAACAAAAACAATTAAACACACAACAGTACATGGAATCAATACAACCCGTATCCCAAACCTTAGGATACGCCCGTATGTTCATGCAGAAACAATTAAATTACTGGAAATCAAATATTTAAGTAACGTCTATACGCCGTATCCAGAGGGGTTCGATACGCCGTATAGAGTGTCTGGGAAGACAGACTCGTGCAACAAACAATTAAATGCGATAAACAATTAAAATGACTGGGTTTTCTCCCGGGAAGCACTTTTGTTTCAGCTGGTCTTTAAGTTCGACCTTTTCCTTTTCTTTCATTCATCCTCATAATTCGCCCGCTTTAAATCCTCAAGAGAGAATATCTTCATATCCTTTGGCATGATGCGTACTTCTTAGCAAAATTTCATGCCGACACAACTAACTATTTTGTTGTATCATCATCGTCCAATGATGGTAAAACCTAAAAAATAAAAAACTTCCAACAAAAACATGTATATCGATCAAAGTTTTGGCATGACTCATCCCTTCATCCTTGTCCTTAATTATGGAATAGTAGAAGCTTTTAGAAATTAGGTTAATGGACAAGGAAGGGATGAGGTCAGCGTTAACATACTTATACCCGATTACACAAGAAAATTTCATCTTATAAGAGTTGGTTTTAACAAAAGTTGGCTCAAAATCAACATCTCGACCCGTTTTAGTTTCTAGAGGTGTATCCAAATCATTTAATTCTATGTAGTTACCATAATTTGGGTATAATGATTCATCACCCTCTCCAATAAACTTTGTTTTTGAATCAAGACTTTTCATCACAAAGACCCTTTTTGATTATGTTGTAGTGGCGGGCTTAACAATCTTAAAAACAAGTTTTTCTTCTTAACCATAAAGAAATCTTCCCTTTTGAAGACCTCAATCTTAGGAATGGCAGTAGATCAAGAATGGTCGTCCGGAGGATTAAAAGAACACTCATCCTTGGGTATGTCCCAAGATGATAAAAGTCATAAGGGGAAAATAAATTTTGCCTATCCATACAAGCACATTTTCCGTCTATACCCCTTTGTTGTTTTAGGTTTACGATCCAACTATCTATGTCAACTGGTGTGAAGTAAAATACTTAGAACCAAGATTGGTGTAGGTAGAAAATGGCATAACTCTACACACTTGCTGTTGAGGTCAATAAGAGCTTTATCAAAAAATACATTTATAAATAAAGACAAAGGGTTAAATTAAAGCTTCCCTAGGTTCTTTTTCTTTCCGAGGCAAGAGTGTGATCAAAAGCATCCAAATCTTCACCTCTAGTGCCTCCTTTCAAGATCATTACAAACTGAAGTTCGCAGTCATTTGGGAAAAGTGACTGTTTTAAGACAATATGCTCCTATTTGTGTGCCCGATACAAGCGTATTGACCCCAATTCTGATATGGTAATATCCCAAAAAAATTTGCTTTACAGTTGAGATTAGATTTGACTTGGAGTTCTTGAGGATTTGTCCACCGTAGAGCTGGGCAGGCTACCAAACCTCTTTCTTCTGCAAGACCTTTGCTCATCTGTCTAATTTTGTATTTCCAAGGACTTAATCGAAGCTCCTTTGGTTCCATGAGCGGCATCGGTAGAAGCTATGGTTCCTGATTATGTTTTTGATTTTTTCTTCATGCCTTTTAGCTGATTCTACCATAAATTTGGTCAGTGATTCTTCCAGGCTCGGTCTCCGATCAGGATACAAAGAGTTTCCATTGTTTTCCGTGGTATAAAAAAAAGAATCCAAGCCCTTCTGGCTCTATATTGTCCTCCAGGTTGATAGGGTGCACCAAACTGTGTATAATAAGCTTCTCAAAAGTTTTTTTCCTTAACTTCCTATTGTGGACCAATCCTTCGACTAGTGTGGGACCTTTGCATGTCGCATTCCGACCTGACAGCGTAACATTTATCTTTTTTATTTCCCGTCCAGATAGTTTAGTGGGCTTGGATAGCGCAAGCCCGTCAGAAGTTTGTTTAGTAACTTCTAGTGTCCTGAAGAAGTTCCATATGCCATTTTTTGGGATTATTCAGCATTTTCTTTGGATGGGCTATTTTAGCATCCAACGATATTTAGAAAGGTAAGTAAACCCTTTGAGTCTAGAATTTGTCCGAGTTAGAACATCGAGCCTCATTATAAAACAAGATGGACTTTCCTGTAATTTCGAATTAAGTTAATGTTTGAGGGCACTTCAATCAGCAATTCTTTAAAACATTTCCCATTAACGGAAAAGGCAATCATCGGTTCCCTGCTGGAAAGTTGTTGATTTCCTTCCATTTCTTAGCGTAACGGGCAAGTGGACATATTTGTTCATAAACTTAGGTTGAGATCCTCCCAAGTTGCAATCGACGCAGATGGCTGGTTCCTTGCCATCGCTTTGCAGCTCCATGAGAGATACAAAGAAGGCTCGAAGCACAGATTTAATCATGAGTTTACTTTAGGTGATGTGAATATGTCAATAATCTCTAAACCTTCTCGATGTGTTTGTTAGGTATCTTCATTTTCCGAAACACTTAAAAGTATTGTCAAGAGTTCTTTGATTGTGTGGCCTAGTTCGCCCGACCCTTAATCTCCTTCGGGTTTTGCTCATGAACTGCTCCATTATTTTCTCATTACTTCTCCACTGATTGTTCTTTGATTGTACAAAAATGTGATCGAAACACCGATGATTTGATTCTAATGACTTGGTGATCGAAAAGCCTCATTTTTTTTTAAGCGAAATTTCTGTTTGGGTTTTCCAAAAGTGAATTAGTTCCTTGTTGAACTTCTTGTCATGGCACTAGCCTAAAACAAATGACAATAAATCAGTAGGATATGTCCTGTAGAATTGAAACAAACAGAGTTTTTGCTCTGCTACTGTATCAGATGACAGATACGCCGTATTCAATTAATGTGAATACACCATATAGGTCTGTTGAATATCAGTACGCCATATAGAGTTTACTGAATACGCCGTATTGTTTAGGGAACAGATACGCCGTTTAGACTATAAAACTCAATATGATGTCCAGCTCAAAATGATTGGAATAACCGTCCGTATCTGTATGAGCTTAATACACATACCTTTACCTTTGAAAAACGAGCTAAAATAACCAAAAACGGACTTAAAATGCAAATATATGCTTTTTTGCTATTGTATTGTGTGCAGGAATGATAACTAAGAAAGGACGAAAAACAAAGCCAAAACACAAAACCGGACTCGGAATGGAAAAGACTGTGAAAGACAAAGCCAAATCGAAGCCGGAAAGTCAATCAAGTCAAAAAGTCAACAGAAAAGTCAACTGGTCACAGTCAAAGTCAACCCAAGTCAACCCCGAAGCCAAAAAGTCAATAAATCAAGAAATATAAGTTTAAGGGTTGAAATTGCCAAACCCTTAAACTTATATTTATAAGAGAAAAGAGGAAAAAAGAAGACAAGGGCCGATTTTGCAATTTACTCAAAATAACAAGTGGGGGGCAAAACTGCCAAGTCCCCAAACTATGTATACACCAATTGACGAATGCAAAGAACTATATAACTCTTGGGGACTTGTTTTGCCAAGTCCCCAAAAGTTTTAAACCACAAGGACCATGGTTGCAAGTACACTTAACACCCTGAGGGACCTAACTTGCCATTTCCACAAACCTTCACTCTGTTATAACCCCAAACAACTTTTCCCGCCTTCTTTTTCCCCCCAAAAACAACTCACGGGTGTGTTAACCCGTTTTTACCCTGTGTTTCTTCTCCACCACCATGGGTACTCACCTCCCCCCTCCTCCACTAACTTTCCCAGCTGTGAGATTGCCAAGTTGGCAATCCCACATCTCCCCAAGCATTTTTCGACGACCAAGATTGATTTTTGATGAAATTGAAGGGCTAGGATGTGTTTGCTTTCCCCCTCTCACACAACTAACACAAGGACTCAGCTATAAAAGAAGAAGAAGACAGAAGAACAAAGTAGCAAGTTTTAATTTCAGTTTGTAATTTTTTTTCGTATTTTTAAGCATTTTTCTCAAGTTTTTTAGCAATTAGCTTTAAGCACTTGTACTCTCTTTCTTTCAGCTTGTACTCCATCATTTGAGTAATATCATTTCAGTTTTCAAGTTTAAGTGTTCTTTGTTTTCAATTTTAAGCTAATTTTATCCAATAAGCTCTCAATAAGCTCATTGGAGCTTATTCCTGTTCATAAGCTCAAGTTTAGTTTAAATCCTGTTTTTAGACATTCATTTACTCATTCTAATCCATTTAAATCAAAGTCATGATCACTTGAGGTGTTTTGAGTTCATTTTGAAAGCAACAAGTTAAATAAGCTAAAATTAGCTTATTAAGCTTAAAGCTCAGGTTTAGAGGCTAGGGAGCCACTTAGGTTCAAGTTTTTAAGCCACTCACTCTACAAGAGTGGCTTTGGTTCTGAGACTACAATAATCTCAGGTTTCATTTCTTAAGTCTCATTTTAGCTTAATTTTAGCTTTATCTTTTGCTTATTTCTATTCAAATTTTGTTTAATTCTCTTTAATCATGTTTGTTTAGGCTTAATCTCTAGCTGTTTTAAGTTTTCATTAGGTTAAATTTGTGTGACTTTAGTTTCTCCTTAAAAACTGTCATATTAGTGTATTAAGCTAGCTGAGAAACTAGCTTATTTTTCTTAATAAGCTAGGACTTTTAGTGTTTAAGTAGTTCAAATAGGTTAGTATAAAATGGAGTAGATATAAGGTTTTGTCAGTTTAAGCTTTAAAAATAGATTTTAGATAAAAAAATTAATTGGACAGTTAGATTTAAAGGGTGTTTGGCATAAGCCTTAAAATGGGTCAAAATGGTATGTGCATGGGTTGAGGCACTTTAGTGAGTCATAAGCTTAAGTTTTAAGCTCATCTAAACTGTTTTCAAAAGTTTTAAAGATTCAAAATGGTTTTTCAAAGTTTTTAAATCCATTTTCAAAACTGTGAGATTTTAGAAAACTCCACAAGTGCTTATTTAGTTAAGCACTTGTGGTTTAAGTTTGAGTATCAAAAAAGGTGTGTTTTATGTGTGTTGAAAAGCTGTGACAAACACCCTTTGGTCTTTTGACTTGGTAAGTCAAAACCACCCAAGCCTTGTGTTGGCAGTTTTAAAAAACCCACAAGCCTTTTTCACCCACAAAATTCAGCAAGAAAAAAGGATTTTTAAAAGCTAAAAATTTGTGCACAAGTCCATAAGCTAGGGCACTTTATCTGTTTTTAGTTTTCTTTTCAATTTGAGCTTATTTGACAGCTTATTTTAAGCTGTCAAATAAGCCCCTTAAGTTTAGCTTAAATCTCCCCTGGTGCAAAAGGGGAGATTTTAAGCCCCTTTTTCTTTGACTCTTTGTGTTCTTAAGCCCAAGTTTTTGGCTTATTTCAAGAGCTTATAAGCTCTTGTATAAGTCCTCAAAGTTTCAGACTTTAGTTAGCTTATTTGTTGGCTTATTTCTAAGCCCAAACTAGCACTTTGACTGTTTTTGAATGCCTTAGGTGTAGGATCACTTATTTTTGATTTTGGCTTATTGAGCTTATTCCATAAGCTCAAATTGTCTCCTAGTAGCTTTTTAAGTTAGTCTAGTTAGGTTGTGAGCTTACTTACCTTTTCCTAGCTTAGTTGTCCAATAACTTTAAGTTTTTTTTAGCCTTTTTAAGCTTTTAGTGTTTCTGTCATCATAAGCTGTTTCAACAGCTTATTAGTCTTAAGCACTTAGCCTTTTCAGCTTATTTAAGTTTGTTTAGACTCCCTTTAGCTTATTTAACCCTTAGTCTTAGCTTATTTCGACCACACAAGTCCAAGTGTTCAAAAAAGACTTAGCATTTTTAGCTTTTAAGCCATTTAAGCTATTCTGTCCACTTTAAGCTTATTTGTAAGCTTATTTAGTGCTTTTCGTGAAAAGTTGTAGAAGACAAAGTTGTTAAGCCCCACGAGCTTAACAACTTTGCTTCTTTGAGTTTTCGAAAAAAAAAGGGGAAAGACACTTGGCCCGGGTGAGCAAGACTCGAACCCGGGACCAAGCGATACAGTCCCCCTTTTACACACACACTCTACCACTGCGCCCTTGGGTCTTTTTCGTTAAAGACTCAAGGGCTTAGTTATTTAAAGGGGTTTTGAGCTTTTAAGCTTATAAGCTGAAAACAGCTTATTCGGGCTTATTCCTTAAGCCAATTTCGTGTTTCTTATTTTTCGTAGAATAGTCATAGTGTCTAGTATTTTTTGTAAATTTTTCAGAATTTTTCGAAGTCATTTGATATTTTTTATAATTTAATTTCGTTAAAAGTTTATTTAATTCATAAAAAATACAAAAATTATCAAAAAAATATTTTGCTTTTTTAGAAAATTTTCTTTTATCATATAGTTTGTAGGAAAAATACAAAACTTTTCGTAGGGTCATTTTTACAACTTTTCTTTTTTTAAAGAACGGTCCGGGTGCGGGATTTTGTTTTGACTCGTTTTTGGGTCAAACGAACTCCGTTTTCGGTCTAGTCTTTTTCATTCTTCGTTATTTGATCCCTAGAGTAGTTTAGAAGCAAAAATTTCTTCGTAGGGTTATTTTTAAAGATTTTAGGTTTTTCCCCCTTTGTTCGGGATTCGTGCTTCCGTTTTTCAGTTTAATTTCGTAATTTCTAGGTTTTTCTTAAACGTTTTAGTTTGTTATTGTTTAATTTGACTTTTTCAATCTCCCAAATCAATTCCTTCATTCAAACTCAAATCTTCGACTGTATCGATTTTCTAGTCCAGCCTCGTTGGGGATAAACGACCCGGGAACACTCTATACTACTTCTCGGTATCATTGATCTTGTTGATTTTTAGACTTATATATATATTTTATATTTTATTATATATTATATATATATACAGTGTGAAAACCACCAATCAATCCACCCAAGTATATATCATCTGTTTCCGTTATTGTTTAACTTACACCCAAACATCACAACCCTTTAAAAGACCTCTTTAATAGTAATTTTTAGTACTTGCGCTTAGCGGTGGAGGTTTGATGCTTTACCAAGCCTATGGTAATTTATATGCTACGATAGGTAATGAGTGTTGTTTTCTCGTATCGTATACTGTTATAATTCATTATACAACTGAGAGAAAGCCAAAGATTACGGCTCCTATAAAACGGTCAAACTTCTTTACATCCCGCTCTTTACATACTTTTACACAAGTGGTGATATCAGCCACTTTTTACAAAAATTAACATCATTGATTTTTGTAACGTATCAACGAATAATTGATCCTTCTAAGTGATTCCTTTGGTATAAACTTCTTTTTGAACGACTATTCTTCTTCTTCTTTTTTTTTTGCTTTTTCTCTTTTTCCATTTTTTTTCATAATGCATAATAAACCTCGGTTCGATTCCACCGTCTTCACTTTCATAATTTATCCGGATAATCTTTTCCTTGTAGTACTTCTTCACCAGACATAATTCTTAATAGCGAAAAGTAGCGAAACTTACGAGCTACATATTTTCCCATTGCATTGTGCAATTTCCCGACCATTACAGAGATAGAAAAATTTCACTTTGACTTAGGAAATACAAGACTTTACACGAAAGCAACTAGCAACATAGAGAAATAGGCTTAATCTACACAGTAGGCTAAGGTCAAAGGTGTAACCAAACATATAATATGGTGATACAAAAAAGAAAGGAATGGCTTCAACAGTTGTTCTAGTGGATTTTACTCTAAAAAAGAGAGTAATCAACGTTACACGTGATTTAACAACCATTGTAAAGTTAGTTTATTTTTACGACATGTAGGCCTATTTAGGTTTAATCCATAATTTATCATTGAATCATGTTTTTTCATCAAAATCAAAGTACTAAACATAGCTTCTCGAGTGATATACCAAGCCAAGTTCTAAAGTCCACTACATCACCGACACACTCATAAATTTTGTTGAATTTAGTAGACAGATGGAAATGGAATATGCTCAATTCACACAAAATGTATCAGGGATATATTGCGTAGGTAATGTAAACTAGTGATTTTTTTACAAAGTCATGCAGAAAATTTTTTTAAATTTTGACAATTTTTAAGCCCCTTTGCATGAATTTTTCAAAAAGAAGACAAGTACGTTCTAAATCTCTCCGTCCCCACTGTAAATTAAAAACGTCCACTTTTGTAATAGATAAAACAATAAATAATAAGACAGGAAAATAGTAAATTAGAACGTGTAAACTCCCTGATGAATATGCTCTGATAATTCTCCATGATGATTCTTGAGCAAAAAGGTGTGTTGACTAGGCTTTTAGAATGCCCGATAAGTTCAACACAAGTATTTTTTAGCATATACCCTATCATAGTTTCAGCAAGGTCCCGTAGAAGGTTAGAAGACAAGTGCAAATTCTATCTCGCTACAATGGTACAAAAAAAACAATAAACACACACCTATACAGTGTCAATATTGATCTTGTAAAACTATAATATTACTAGGAAGTTTAGATAATTAAGTTTAAAACTGAAAACGTCCAGACATGCATACGCCCGTAACCAATGGGGTTTGATACCCGTAATTAAATGCGGGAAGACAGACTCATGCTAAAAATTAAAATTCAAACAATTAAATGCGACAAACAATTAAAATGACCGGGTTGTCTCTAGGGAAGCACTTTTGTTTCAGCTGGCCTTTAAGTTCGACCTTTTTCCTTCTTATCTTGTCCGTGTTAAACAAATGGTTTCGGGATTTCAAACCTGTAATCAATCAACGAGTCATGTTGCTGAACTTACTACCAGTCTTGATTCTATCACGCACAAGTAAACCGATCATCATATAATATACATCAAAAAGAAATCGGTAATAGAAGTGTTAATAGTGTAATATACAGTACAGATCAACAAAAGATAATAACATAGAGAGATCAGGGGTCGGGCTGAGCATCGGTATGAGGGGCTACGGAGGTGCTAGCATCGCCCGTCCTAGGCATGATACGCCTCCGGAAGGACAATCCCGAGCTACCTACAAGGGTACTGTCAAATGGCTGATAAGTCTGGCCATTAGCGTCCATGAGATGTGTCATGCAGGAGATCAACCAGGTGGAGACTCTAGACTGCTCGGTGGTAAAGCTCGCGACATCTCCTCGCAGGCCCACAACATCACGCCGTAAGTCGTGAACCTCCTCCTCGAGCCTCTTGATCCTCTGTGACATAGTATGTGGCTATAGGGAGGGTGGAGGTGGTGGAGGTGCCGGTGCCTGTGCTGGTGCTGGAATCTCTAGGGCAACCTCCTCAGCTGCCTGATCACCCTCATCGGCCTCTAGGGCACCAGCCGCAGCAGCCTGCTGCCACTCTGGTCCCTAGGCTACCCAAGCCCATGTGTCGCCGTACCTCGTATAGATGTGGAGCCTCCCGAGCTCATGTAAATCAATCAATGGGAGCTCTCGGGTGACTACCTGCAACCCTTTCAATCCATCGTCACTAACCAGCCCAAAATGCATAGCCAGACGCCCAATAAAGTGCCCCCCCTAACAGCCTGGCCTCGCTCTTCCTCCCCTCCGCTAATAGATGTGGGACGTTAATAGTCCCACGGTCCATGCTGCGGAGGTAGAAGAGATCAATACCGGTCACCTTCTTAGGTGCCTGCCCCCTACCAGAAATACTATAAGCAATCATCCTGTGGCATAGCCTCCTCATAGGGTCTCGAATAAGAACATAAGAATGGGCGGGGCCCAAGAAGTCTCTGTCAGATGAGATCAGTCCAGCTAAAAACCCTAAGATCCCCCTTGTCGGGGATCAATCTATCACTCATAGCCCAGTAGGCTCCAAACCCAGCCTCTGCCATCTCCAGCTCCGTGTGTAACCCCAATGCCAAGATAAACTGCCTCTAAGTCATCCTCCTCCTAACTGGAAACATAAGGTATCAGCGGTGTCTAAATCCATAACAATATCGCTCATCCTACAAGTACTCAAGAACTCTAGAATAAATTCTCGAACTAAGGGCCCTTGGATCCCAAACAACCGCCTCTAAAGCAATCAAAAATAACCTGCTGTCCCTCGCCAGAATATATCCAACCTCAACCTCACTGCCAATCTTGCCTCATCTCGCCTTTTCAAAACCTGCAAAATCTAGCACATGACCCGGTTAACCGGTCTGCTCCATAAAGTCTCGAGCCTCTACACGTAACCATGTCTAATCCCCTCAGTATACTCCTCTATCTGATATCTAAGCCATAGGTGCCCCTGATCAGCAGCTGGTAGTGGTGCCATATCTAAAAATGAACCAAATCAGTAAACATTCTGTGTGAGGTATATATGCGTATTCATAGATGGGGTACGCCGTAGTGCAAGGGTCTGAATTGCATACGCCGTATTCTTTGAAAGGAACAGCATATGGGAAGTTAGAATTTATAGTCCCATATATTAGGTCAATACGGCGTATCCTTTCAACTGAATACGGCGTATTGGTGTTTCAATTGAATACGCTGTATTGCTTCTGTAGTTTAAGATTTAAAAGGGGTTTCCCCTTATTTTACCCCATTATACCCAATCTTATTATCAAAGCATTGTTTTACCGAGTCTAATATCTAAAAAGGAGGGGGAGGGACATATAACAGTTTATATAAGCCCTAATTCATTTTAAGTTTTAGTGTGGAAAACTATGGGGAACAAATCTATACTTTGTAGCTGCTTTTTCAGATGATTTTTAGGGTTTTCTAACCCTATTGTACTCTTCATAACTCCATGCTTAATTGAAGTGAAGTACCTTATTCCTTTTAATCTTTCAATATGTCTACGTATTGTTTGATTAATTGTTCTTCGCTTTCAATTAACATGCTTGGCTAAATTTATTTGTGTTTGCTTATGATTGCATGAAACTTAGTTATTTATCTTATATTATTACTTCTTGTTAATGATGTGCGCGTTAGGCTATAGAAAACTAGCTTTTTAATTATAACGCGAAAACGTCTAGGGAAACACGGCTTGGTTAGATGATACCTACGCAACAATGTTCATACTACCTTGCCATTTGGGTGGATTCCGAGTTAGGTATTTAATTTATTAGATATTTACACATTCCATTACGAGGGTGACGGGTAATAAAACAAGAGAAGATAACTAGGGTAGCACATGATTAGGTGAACACATTTGTTTAACCAAAAGAGTTTTCCATCACTTTTACTTTTCTTGCAATCAGAATAGATTTAGGAGTAGTTATTAGTTTAATCAAACCCCCTTCAAACCCGAGATTTTACTTGCTTTCTAAAAAACATAAAAACACAAAAATAATCTTCCCTCAACCCTTAAACCTTAGTGACATTCAATTCGAGCCTACCCAAACTATTCCCCTAGAGAACGATCAATCCCTCGAGTCTTACACATACTACACTACAACGATTAGGTACACTGCCTAGGAGGATTGTACAACTTTGGTTTGCAATCACCGCACATCATGGTCTTTGTGGTTAAGTCGAATCATGAGTGCTTGAGAGTGGTTTTCGAGGGCGGAATACCGTAGGGAGTAACTCTTCTTATTGAGCGTCGATCTTAGTGCATATCGGTGAAGAAAAGTTGTATACAGTTTGTAGTCCACCATATTCTGCATAATGTAAAGATCTGCTCTTATTATAAACTGTCTATGTGAAGTGAAAAGCACCCTTAATTCTGGTTTGCTGCTTCCTCCACAATGTTACTTGCATTTTGTTTTGGCATTTAGGCTATCAAGAAGTGTAAATTAGAGATTTCATTGAGCAATATAGCTAGTCCGTAGCTCGTAGATTTATCATATGTAATGTTAGTAAGCTAACCGGGCCAAAGACACATGGAAAGCCCATGACTAAGCCCATGGACAGTCATAGCTAGAAGTACTTATACCCTCTCCACACATGGAGAGGGTGTTGGTTGTTCATTTTCTCACATATTTAATCTAATATCTTCCTTTTACTTTCTCTCTCTAAGTGTTCATCCAACAACCTTTTTCTCTCTCTATAAACCCTATATCGAATCCCATACTATATGTGTTAAGATATTCTACAATTGGTATCAAGAGCCATAGGTTTAAAAACCATAAAGCTTTAAACTTTCTTTATTATTATCTATTTAGGCAAGAATACAAGAAAATCTTTGAAAACCCCATCAAAGTTTTTCATCTTTTTGAGTCTCCTTTTGGTTAGTAAAAAGTTTGTACCAGAATCTTGATTTCAAATTTTTTGTGTAAAAACGTTAAAGTTGTGTTTTTAAGGTCCAAAAGTCTTACATAGGTAATAAGTACAAGAAAAACTGGTAAGATAAACGTCAAAAGTGAGGTCTTTTTAAGATTTTGAGTTTTTAAGTTCGAAAGTGTATTAGGGGTGATTAATGACTTAATTGGTGGACATGAAAAGTGATACGTATTTCTTAAGGCGATGTATACGAAGTTTCCAAAAGGCGAGTTATACGTATTTCAAGGGCGAGTTATAACGTTTTTCTCGTTAAGGCTAATTATACGTATCTTTGGTGCCAAAGGTGATTTTATACGTATTCTTTGTAAGGCGATTTATAACGGTGATTTTACTCAATGCACTATTGATACATAGCTTTTGTCAAAGGCGATTTATACGCGTTCCTTTCTTCAGGCGATTTATACATCATTATATCAGGCGATTTATACCTCATCTCTAAAGGCGATTTATACATTGCTCTTAAGGGGATTTATACATAATTTACTTGGGTGCTTTATACGCTTTACTTGGGAGAACTATAACTTTCATTAGGTGAATTATACGGTTGTTCTTTGATTTGTAAAATACCCGTGGTGAAAACTTGATTTTCCGTTTATCAAGAATTGTGTAAAATCCGTGTATTTCCTAAAGACTCAATAACAATAATCAAACCTCCTAAACCACAACAACCACCAATCAATGTACATCATCTTTATCTTATCACATTACAATGGATTCAATAATTCCAGTTGGACAAAAAATACTCTTGCCGATACATTAGCTCTCCGGTGCTGACAATCGTACCACCAATGTTTGACAAGAACTTGATGATTCTTGGAAAAATAGAATAGGAATTATACATGCAAAACGAGAGCACACGAAAATGAGACTTGAATCAAGTTGTGATAAAACGGTCCACCTCAATTTTGGCCTACTAATTGAAAAGAATGGGTGACCAAACAAGAAAATATGCGAATTGTCTGCTGCTCGAGAAATTCAAGCTTACTGTGATATGAAGCAACCAATATCATTCTTCAAGGTCTACGAGACTGATATATATTCACTTGTTAATCATCACAATTAAGAGTAGCCAAGGATTATGGGAGAAGAGTTTCATTACTAATGCAATGTACCGTCATTGACTAAGCAAGAAAGAGAGTGTAAACTGTAAATGCATTAATAAGTTAAACTCACATCAAGGGGAATCACTTCATATAGTAATTACGTTAGATTCACTCAGCTAATTAATGACATAAACATTTACAACATGAAATGGAGTCAATTATCACGTTTATACCAAGTCTTAAAACATTCTCCACCTGAAATGGAGTAAGTGTTGTGACTGATGTCACGCTTGTAAAAGATTTGCATACTACCAACTTTGATCAGCTTCATGCGTATCTTAAACAACACGAAATCCATGAAAATGAAGTCCGTCTTCTGCGTGAACGCAATCAAGATCCACTTGTATTTGTTGCAAATCAGCAGATGACACCACCTCACTTCAACACTTATCAGTCCTCATACAACAATCCTCAGCTTCAACAACAGTTTCCACCATCTCAATATGGATCAATTCATCCCACTCAACATTACTCATCTACTTATTATTTCCCGAGCCTTGTATAGGGAAACGTAGTTTACGGGAATTCATTTAAGCTAAATGGGCCTAAGTTCTAGGCTAAAGCCCTTTAGTAAGCTAGTCACGGCCCAGACAATCACAAGAATAATGCGTAGGACTCTTAAATCATTACTTGTTTTCACAATGTGTGAGCAACAAATACATTTGAATAGTGTCCTAAGGAGATTTATGGATGATCTCTTGGCTCTAGACTCAATAGTGTCCTAATAATATGTGTTAATATGTGTTAAGATATTCTAAGAACTTCCTTGAATCCAAGAAACCATGCCACTATTCAAGATGGCAGGGTCACAGTGCAACAAGTTCAGGGGAGACAAGGGAAAAGTTATTCTGGTACTGGTTATAAGAATAATGCTACTAGTTTTGGGGGAAACAATGCAAGTGGACAGGCAAGGGTTGTTAAATGATACAACTATCAAAGTGAAGGACATATGGCTAAGCAATGCTCTCAGCCTAAGCGACCAAGGAATGCAGCATGGTATAAGGATAAAGCAATATTAGCTAAAGCTCAGGAAGCCGGACAAATTTTAGATGAAGAGCAACTCGCATTTCTTGCAGATCTAGGGGTTCCAAACGGTCAAGCTGTTTAGACAATCATTCCAAACAATGCTGCTTACCAGACTGAGGATCTTGATACTTATGATTCTGACTGTGATGATATCTCGAATGCAAAAGCAGTTCTCATGGCCAATATTTCCAACTATGGTTCTGACATTATCTCAGAGGTACCCCATTCTGAAACCTCTCTTAATGATATGGAAAATCAAAGTGTGCATGCAATGCAGGATTTTGAACAAACATCGGTTGTGGATGTTACAGATAATGAGATAACAAGTGCTATAAATATCATTTCGTACTCTCAATATTTGTACGAAACACAACAGGAAAATGTTCAAGATACTAATTTATAGGCACAACAAGATTCAATGATCTTATCTGTGATTGAACAAATATCAAAACAAATGATTAATCATGTAAATAATTGAGAAAAGGCTAATAAGGTACAGAATAATGAATCAGTAACTGCTGAGCTTGAGAGATATAAAGAACAAGTCAAAACTTTTGAACAATTTCTTAATATTGATTTAAGCAGTCGTGAAAAAATGATTGATTCTCAAATGGATGATATGATTCAAGAGAAGCTTGCACTAAAAGAACAAGTTGACTCACTTGAACAAAATCTTCTAAAAAAATCAAAGAAAAGGAATCTTTATTGCAAGCATTCACTGTTTTCAAAAATGAATCCAAAGAAAAAGAAAATAAATATATGGAAAATGAAATTGAATTGGAAAATAAGATAAAGGAACTTGATAATATTATTTTTAAAGTGAGTCAATCTGCTCAAACAGTGCACATGTTAACAAAACCGCAAGTTTTTTATGATAATGCTCACAAACAAGCTCTAGGTTATCAAAATCCGTTTTAACTCAAGAAAGCTCAGCGGATAAAACCAACCTTGTATGATGGTATTGTTATTTCTGATAAACATGTTGCTATGCATGTGATTGATGATGAAGAGACATTGATTTTGGAATAAGAAATTTGATCAAAAATGTCTGAAAAAGAAAAGGATTCAGAGTCTATTAAACAAAACATTTCTCATAAACCTATTAATTGTGTAAAATTGAATAGATTATCTGAAGACTTTGTAAAATGCTTTGTTCCACAACAAGAATTGACGGCTGAACAAGCTTTCTGGTTTCATATGTCCAATCCTACCATTAAATCTTCTGTTGCATCACCTGTCAAAAATGGAAGCTCCTAAGGAAAGCTTGGTGAATGAAAGCCTTAAAAAGCTTAAATTCCACCTTGCCAAGTTTGACAACGTGGTGAAGATAAGGACTACACCTGATGCTCGTACAGAAGGTGAATGGGGGTTTGAACATACTAAAGCTGTTTTTAACAATGAAATTATGCCATTTCTAAAATCTTTAAAAGACATCTTCAATGTGTTTGATAAAGATCTTCTAAATGAAATAATGGAAGTACAAATAGTTTTTGACCAAATGGACGTTGCTGTTCAACACTCTTTAGTTGACAAACAACGTTTGGAAATTGCTAAGAAAGAATTACTTTTGGAAAATGATTGATTCTTATAACAAATCATGTCTCAAGATGTTCTTCTTATTATGATGAATTCTATGTCTTTGAATGGTAAATCTGTGAATATGGAAAGAAAGAGAAATGAATCTTGTGATAAGTGTTTCAATCTTGATGTTGAACTTTTAGAAACACAAAATGCACATAATGATCTTTTGAAAGGTTACTCAAAACTTGAAAAACATTGTATTTCTCTTGAATTGTCAATACAACTCAATCAAGAAATATTTCAAAAAGATGAATCTTGTGATAATCAAAATGCTCTTGAAATTCCAAAATATTTTGAAAAAAAAGATTTGAAAGCTCAGCTACAAGACAAAGACACCACCATTTGTAAGTTGAAGGAAATTATAAAATCAATGAGGGAAAAGTCCAAGGAAGAGAATGTCAATTATGATTATTGTGAAATATAGACAAAAAATGTGGAACTAGAAAATAGTGTGACAAAATTGCTTTCGAAAAACGAGGGTTTTTGTAAAAAAATTAATCATGTGAAACAGGTTTTTAAAGATCAGTTTGACTCAATAAAAAAGATACTTGTTCATACTAAAGAACAGAGTGACTCTTTAATTGATAAACTAAACTTAAAATCTGCTAAAAATAAGGATTTAAAAGCTCAAATTCAAGATAAGTTTTTGTGATAACATCATTGAAAAATGATTTACAAAAATTAAAAGGAAAAGAAATTTTTGATATTGTTGTACAAATACCATCTGCCTACACTATTGTTCCAGGCATGTTCAAGTTAGACTTAGAACCTTTGGCTCCTAGGTTATTGCAAAATAGGGAAGCTCACATAGACTACCTTACGTACACTCAAGACCAAGCTAATATTCTTCAGGAAATAGTCAAACAAGCTAAAGCAAAACAACCTTTAGTTAATGAGTTAGACTGTGCCTATAAGCATGCCTAACGAATTCAAGAGTTACTGGTATATTGGTGACTATCAGCTGGGAAATGTTACTTTCTCAAGAGTATACTACGTCGAGGGGCTTGGACATAAATTGTTTTCTCTTGATGACATGCTTAAAACATCTCTGGTCTGTCTTCTATCTAAAGCGTCAAAGACTAAGAGCTAGTTATAGCACCGTCGGTTATCACATCTTAACTTTGGTACTCTTAACAACCTAGCTAAAGACGGTCTTGCACGAGGCATTCCAAGACTTAAATTTTAGAAAGATCACCTGTGTTCAGCAAGCGCATTAGGAAAAAGCAAGAAATCCTCTCATAAACTTAAAGCTGAAGACACTAACCAAGAGAAACTATATCTTTTTCATATAGATTTGTGTGGCCCGAATTTGTGCTACTTGTAAGAAATCTATGTTTGATGATTGTTCTGATAGTGTCTTCTGATTTTTTGTGGAAAAAGTGTAATAACCAGGCTAAATCTGCTAAAACCATAACAAACAAAAAATTTGGAAAACCTACGAGGCATGTATTCACTAAAGTAGGAACTTAAGTGGAACTAACAGCAGACCTTTCACTTACAGTTGGTAACCTCGTGCCCTTTAACTAGGATCCTTCAGCTAACGTAGTGCCTCCTAAGAAAACCACTTCCCACTCAGTTGAAACACAAAACCAGAGCTTAAAGTCTACATCGTGAAACCTAAAACTGATAAAAAGTAGTTTGAGGTAAAAAGGCTAGATTGTAGAATCAAGATGCTACCACTCGATAAACAAAAAAAAAAACCCATTAATGCTTGGGGTCCAATGCATAGCTATTTCTATTGTATTCTTCTCTTGTCATGACAGGTTGTCCAGATTGTTCTCTGGTATCTGGACTCTGGATGTTCAAAACATATGACAGGGAACCGCTCTCAGCTCATGAACTTTGTTAGTAAATTTCTGGGTACAGTTAGATTCGGGAACGACCATATTGCAAGGATTATGGGGTATGGTGACTATCAGCTGGGAAATGTGACTATCTCAAGAGTATACTACGTCGAGGGGCTTGGACATAACTTGTTTTCTGTTGGTCAATTTTGCGACGCGGATCTTGAAGTCGCATTTCAAAAAAACACTTGCTTTATTCATAATTTAGAAGGTTTTGATCTACTTTCAGGATCCCGAGACACAAATTTGTATACAATTTCTCTTGATGACATGCTTAAAACATCTCCGATCTGTCTTTTATCTAAAGCGTCAAAGATTAAGAGCTGGTTATGACACCATCAGTTATTATATCTTAACTTCGATACTCTTAACAAGCTAGCCAAAGACGGTCTTGCACGAGGCATTCCAAGACTTAAATTTCATAAAGATCATCTGTGTTCAGCATATGTATTAGGAAAAAACAAGAAATCCTCTCATTAACCCAAAGTTGAAACACTAACCAGAAGAAACTATATCTCTGCGCTATGGATTTTGTGTGGACCAGTGCGTATGGAAAGTATTAACAGGAAAAGGTATACCTTAGTAATTGTTGACGATTACTCATGATTTACTTGGGTTAGATTTTTGAGGACAAAAGATGAAGCTCCTGAGGCCATCATCAAATGCATCAAAAATATTCAAGTTCGTTTGAATGCCACTGTCCGTAATGTTCGAACAGATAATGGAACCGAATTTGTCAATCAGACACTTCGTGAATTTTATGAAAATGTTGGCATCTCGCTTCAAACATCTGTTGCCTGCACTCCTCAGTAGAACAGGGTTGTCGAAAGGCAAAACCGAACTCTTGTAGAAGCTACTCATACAATGTTAAAATTTTCTAAATCTCCATTATTTTTATGGGCCAAAGCAATCAATATAGCCTGTTACACCCAAAACCATTCTTTAATCCGCCTTCGATACAACAAAACTCCATATGAGTTTATGCAAGATAAGAAACCGGATTGGTTCACTCTGTTATCCTACCAATGACAATGATGACCTGGGTAAATTAGATGCAAAAGCTGACATTGGTATTTTCGTTGGTTACGCGCCCGCAAAGAAAGCGTTCAGAATCTACAACAAAAGAACCCGGAAAATTATAGAAACAATTCATGTGACATTCGATGAGCTGACAGCTATGGCTTCTAAACAATTCAATTTAGGACCTGGGCTTCATTTTATGACTCCTGTTACATCCAGTTCATGACTCGTTTCAAACCCTATTTCTCAACAACCTTGTATTCCACCAAAAAGAGATGATTAGGATCGCTTGTTTCAACCTATGTTCGACGAATACTTCAATCCTCCATCAATTGTTGTTTCTCTAGTTCAAGAAGTTGCAGCTCCGAGAGCTGTGGTTTTAGTCGATTCTCTTGTGTCAACATCTATTGACCAGGATGCTCCATTAACAAGTATTCCATCAACACACGAACAAGAACATTCTCTAAACATTTCTTAAGGTTTTGAAGAATCACCAAAAACACCAATTTTTTATGATGATCCACTTCATGAAGATTCGACTTCTCAGGGATCATCATCCAATGTGAGACAAACCCACACTCTATTTAAACACCTTGGTAGATGGACTAAGGATCATCTTATAGCAAACTTCATTGGTGATCCTTCTCTCTTTGTCTCTACGAGAAAGCAACTCCAAACTGACGCCATGTGGTGTTATTTTGATGCCTTCCTAACTTTTGTAGAACCAAATAACTTCAAACAACCAATGACCGAACCGTCATGGATCGATGCAATGCAAGAAGAAATTCATGAATTTGAAAGGCTACAAGTTTGGGAATTGGTGCCGTGTCCAGATAAAGTGTTATTGATCAAACTAAAATAGATTTATAAGGTCAAGACGGATGAATTTGGCAGGGTACTAAAAAATAAGGCTAGACTAGTTGCTCAAGGATTCAGGAAAGAAGAGGGAATCGATTTCGAGGAATCATTTGCATCGATTGCTAGAATATAGGCCATCAGTATCTTTGTAGAAAATGCCGCTCATAAGAATATGATGATCTACCAAATAGACGTCAAAACGGCTTTCTTAAATGGCGAGCTCAAAGAAGAGGTCTACGTTTCTCAACTAGAAGGATTTGTTGATCAGGACAACCCATCGCATGTGTACAAGCTGAAAAAGGCCCTCTACTGTCTCAAACAAGCACCACGTGCATGGTACCACATGCTGTCAAGCTTACTAATCTCACATCATTTCTCCAAAGGTGCAGTTGATCTAACACTCTTCACACGTCAAGCTGGGAACGACTTATTACTGGTACAAATTTATGTTGACGATATAATATTTGCATCAACTAATACTACCATGTGTAATGAGTTTGCTAATCAAATGACCACTAAGTTCAAGATGTCAATGATGGGGCAGATGTCATTTTTTTAGGATTACAAATTTCTCAAAGTCCCAAAGGCATCTTTATAAACCAATCTAAATATGCTTCTGAAATTGTTAAAAAATATGGTTTGCTTACTACTGATTTTGTCGACACACCCATGGTTGAAAAGAATAAACTAGATGAAGATCTACAGGGGAAACAAGTTGATGCTACACTTTATCGTGGCATGATTGGATCCCTTATGTATCTTACATCCAGTAGACCTGACCTTATCTATGTAGTCTGCTTATGTGCTCGAGATCAGGCAAAGCCTACCGAAAAGCACTTACAAGCGGTGAAACGGATCTTTTGATACCTTAAGGGAAGCATCAACATGGGTCTCTACTACTAGAAGGACACCGATATGTCACTAACAGCATATGCAGATGCCGACCACGTGGGTTGTCAGGACACTAGACGTAGTACATCAGGAAGTGCTCAGTTCTTAGGTGACAAACTTGTTAGCTGGTCATCCAAGAAGCAAAAGAGCAGTGCCATCTCGAGTACAGAGGCTGAATATATTGCCTTATCTGGGTGTTATGCTCAAATCCTATGGATGCGTTCATAGCTAACAGATTATGGCTTTCAATTCAATAAGATTCCTTTGTATTTGACAACCAGATGCGTTTGCTTTATGTTGCAACAAGTTCACCACTCCCGAGCCAAGCACATCATTGTTCGCTACCATTTTATAAAGGAGCAAGTGGAGAATGAATCGTGGAGTCTCTACGTTTGTCTGGACTGAATACCAACTGGATGACATCCCTTCACCAAACCCTTGCCACGAGATAGATTAACTTCTTGATCGAAAAGCTAGGTATGAGAAGCAGTCTCCAAACGTTGAACAGTCTGGCCAGTCAAGGAAACGGATGAGTATGGTGGTAACCTCATATCGTTGTATATAATGTATATATGAAAACATAAAAAATCCAAAAAGATTTTTCATTTTTATAAAAAAATTCAAAAAAGAAATAAAAAATCAAAAAAATTATAAAAATGCAAAAATGTGTTTTTATGACATGATTTCTAGCATCGATAATATTTACGGCTTTAGAAATGTCATTCAATGAATGGCACAAAGCAGAAATAAAGTTCGAATACGAAAACATGTCTTATGGCTTGCTATTATTTCCGAATAGCAACTCTGGTCATCATCTTTTCAAGGCAAGTATTTCAAAAAGAAAACTAACTCTAAGCAACCCGGCCATCATCTTCAAGGCAAGTATCAAAAAGAAAACTTGACCTCACAACGGAAAATTTTTTTTTATTTTTTTTTATTTATTTTTCTCAGAAATGAATTACTTCATATTCATTCAAAGGGCTTGTGATATACTTTTGCATCACAACCCGTGCTTTCCTAATATTCCATAAAATGTACATGTCAGTGCTCTTATGGTCTTAAAATAAGAGAAATCTTATGTTTTATCATGGTGTATGATTTCAAAATAATATAATCATCTTCAGAAATTCATCAGAAAACATCAATTCACACACATTGACAACTCAAACAATGAATTACAGCACTTTGAAATAAAAAACGTGTCATTTGTGTTTTGAATGGGAGAAAATGTCAATATCTTCTTCAAAAAAGTCATTTGTGATAAAAGGAAACGTTTTATTAACGAAAAAGGGAGAAAATTAAAGTGAGTTAAATTAATTTTAAACTCAATCGGGCTTTAATTGTTATGTGTTTAATTCTTTAAGGGTATTATTGTAAAAAAAATGAGAGACCTAATCATGATAACTAAACTTTAGGGACTAGTTTTGCCATTTGAGAAACTTAATTAAACCTTAAGTAAAGTGTATTAGGAAAATGGAAGCTCTAGTAAACCTTAGGGGGCATTTATACCAAAACCCAAAAAGTTTTAAACATAAACACCCCTTACCGTGTTTCCCACACTTGTCACTCTCACAAAAACCTTAAACCTCCATTGTTGAATTTTTAAAACCTTCAAGAACTCGTTCAATCTTCATTTTAATCTAAAGGTACACTTGCTTTAATGTTAAAACTTCCATATATCAGACCTAATCTTGGAATTATGCTCGAAAAACCCTAAAATTCAACCTAACTTTCATCACTCTAAAAAGTGGATGTATTGTTAAATTCATTGAGGGGTTTTAGTCCTATAGGGGTCTAGATATTGTACCTATAATAGTTTTTAATAGGGATAACGTATTTATACGTTTTGATTGATTCTTGATATCGAACTAATGGAAATGGTCAAGAACTTGTAAAAGTTCATGGATTTAGGTTTAGAATTGCTTAAATAACTGTTTGTGTGAATTTAAGTTTCCTTAAACATCTTAGTATGTTAAAATCTTGAATATCTTGGTTTTTTGTGTTTATGTGAGTCGAATAAGTCAAAAGGCAAGATTTTTGTGGTTAATTCATGAGTTAAATGTGTTAAAATGTTTCCTAAAGGCTATGTGATCATGTTAAGATGGATAGTGATGCTTGAAAAGGTGTAAAATGTTTGTGTAAGTGTTATATAGGCAAACTATACAGCTTCACATAGGCGAACTATACACTAGCTTTTAACACAGGCGAACTGTACGTGTATACATATGTGAACTATAAACTAATGTTAACACATGCGAACTATACGTGTTTACATAGGCGAACTATACACTATTAACACAGGCGAACTATACCTACATGTATACATAGGTGAACAATACACTAGTGTTAATGCAGGCGAAGTATACACGGATACATAGGCGAACTATAAACATGGCTTAATACAGGTGAATTATACATGGTTGTATAGGCGAACTATACACTTATATAGGGCGAATTATACATGATTTTTTCTAGAAGAACTAATCTCGTAATCTTGGTAATCAAATCTCGTAACCTAATCTAAGTATAATTAAACTGTAACTTATCACTTAGTGATTAATTTAGGTCTAGTTTTTCCTTACAAATCCTTAGTGATTGCCTTGGTTTCTATAGATTGCCTATAGTTAGTGTGTTGTATGATGATGTGTTTCTCCTGGTCTTATATGTGTTAATATTTTGCTTAGTAACTGTGTGCATAATTCCTAGTGTAATTCAGTCTTGCATCTATAATCATTCGTCTTGATATAGATTGTCGTTCAGTGATATTTATATTTGCTTGTATACTGTATGTGACAAATCTTAGCAGAATCATGTCTTCCATTACTGCTCAACAAACCAAACTTGATCTTGAACTTGTTCCCAAGGAGAAAAGACTTGAGATTGGAAAATGCAACGGAAGACTCAATCCTGAAAAGATACAAAGAGAACCTACATTTCAAGTCGTTATGGATGCTCTTGCTCTTACTCCATGCTACTCTGCATTTCTTATCACTGCAGATGTTCCAGAAGTGTACATGCACCAATTCTGGGATTCTATTTACAAGCATAACACTTTCTACAGATTTAAAATGGACAAAAGGAAGTCGTTCAAACTCACTTTGGAAATCTTCAGAGATATCTTTAAGATCTGCCCTAGAGTACAGGGTCAAGACTTTGATGCACTTCCTACTGATGAAGATATTATGTCTTTCCTAGGAGAACTTAGACATACTAGTGAGATCAATTCACTCAATGGTGTTATTGTTGATCAGATGCATCAACCTTGGAGAACTTTTGTTGCTCTCATCAACAGGAGTCTATTTGGAAAGACAACTGGTCTTGACAAGCTTCGTCTCTCCAAAGCACAAATCCTTTGGGGTATGAACTATCAGGAGAATATGGACTGTGTTGAACTACTTTGGGAAGATTTCATTTACTAGATTGACAACAAAGCCTACAAAAAGTAAAAGAAGATGTACTACCCTTGATTCACCAAAGTTTTCATTTATTACTTCCTTACTTAAGACAAGACAGTCTCCTGGAGAAACAAGATCAGGATGCATACCTCCAAGGATGATTATCTGATAAATACTCTAAGATTTGTCTCTGCAAAAGAAGTACTCAAATCTATGGTGTTATACTTCCTGAATCATTGACCAGTCCTGAGATGAAGGAAACCAAAGCTTACAAGACTTACCTTGGTTTTGCTACAAGAGCTACACCTCCCAAGATTACAAGGAAATTCAAGAAAGCTTCTCCATCTAAGAAGGATCTTAATCTAAATCTAGTCTTTGTGGATGAAGAACCTAAATCTGTAAAGAAAAAGGTTTCTACCAAGAAGACTACAAAGAAACACTCTATAGGAGTGGTTCTAAGAGATACTCTTGTAGAGACATCGTCTAAAAGGAAGGAAAAGGTGAATGTTACTCGAGGCAAAGGAATTGAGTTAATCTCTGAAGTGGCTTTAACTGAAGATGCTCAATTTGAAGAAGTTCGAAGGAGGAGTATGAGGGACTTTCACAAGACTCATCCAAGTGGTTCTGGTATTGTTACCAAAACTGCTTCAAGTGCTGCCAAAATCAAACCTTCTGTCACAAATGAAGGAACTGGTGTTAAACCAGGGGTTCTCTATGTGACTGAAGAAGAATCAACTAAAAGTGAAGCTGAATCTTGGAGAAAGGATGAAGATGACAGCAGTAATGAGCATGACTCTAGATGTAAAGGAAGTGATCAAGAAAGAGATAGTGGTGATGACAATACCCAATCTGACACTGAAAAAGGGTCAGATTCCGAGCATGAAACTGATGAGAATGAATCGGGTTCTGAATCTGATAAGGAGGAAAATGAAGAAGAGGATGAAACCGATGAAGAAGAAAAGAATGACTAGTTTGTTAGGACATCGTCTAATGATACTGATGATGAAGATGAAACAAAGATTAAAGATAAAGTTGAAGGTGATGAGGATAAAGGATTGGATGAAACTACCAATCTGCTCTACAACGATGTGGATATAAGTCTGAATGAACCAGTTGATATTGATGAAGGGGTTATTCAAAAAGAGGGTACCGATGCTGAAATGACTAACGTTCAACAAGGGAATGAAAATCCAGAGATCTCTCAAGTCATAGAAGATGCTCATGTGACACTTTCTACTATTCTATAGAAGACTAAAGTTCTAGTTACCAACTCTTCGCACTCATATGACTTGGCATCTAAATTCCTAAATTTCTCAGATATTCCTCATATAGATGCAAAAATCGTTTCTCCAATGGATGTTCATGTCCATCATGAGGTACCAAGCAATCAAACACCTACACTTCTTACAGTACCTATTTCAGTTAACATTAAATCTTCACCAAGATTCACCACCGTCATCCCACAATCATTACCATCCTTTGCTCCTCCACCACCACAATCAACACCGACTCCACCACCAACAACTGAAGCAACAAATCCTCCATCTACACTTCTAAATTTTGCATCAGTCTTTCAATTCGACAACAGAGTCACGGCATTGGAAAAAGAAGTTGTTGAACTCAAAAGGAATGATCCTCTCAATACTCAAGTGACTGCTCTAGTAGATGAACACCTAGACTCAAGACTAGGAGCTACAAGAGACGAATTAATGAGCTACCTTTCGGCATCAATAACTACAAGGATCATAGAGCAAGTCAAAAATCTACTGCCTCAGATTCTACCAAATGAAGTATCTAACTTTGTTCCTCTGGTGATCCAAAGCATGGTTACTAAGTCACTTGAGTAGGCGGTTCTAGCCAAGGAGTCTTCTCAACCACAGTCTTCATATGAAGCTGCTGCTTTACTTATAGAATTTGAGTTAAAGAAGATTTTTTTTTGACAAAATGGATAAAAGTGAATCATATCTAGCAGATCTTGAACATAGAGAATGCAATGATGGATTGATCAAGTCTTATGACCTCGACAAGAGTCTCTTCTCCACTTATGATAAAGTGTATTCATTGAAGAGAAGCCGAAAAGATAAAGATAAAGATGAAGACCCTTTTACTGGATCATACCAAAGGTTGAAGAAGAGGAAGACTAGCAAGGATGCAGAACCAACAAAAGGTCCAAAAGCTAAAGAATCACAGTCTGGCTCATCCAAAGGCGCCAAGTCACAATCAAAATCTTCTGGAAAGTCTGTTCAGTCAGAGGAACTAGAGTTTGAGGTTGCAGATTCGGATATGCCACAAGATCAAGAGGAGAACTCGGGTAATGATAATGAAGAACCCAAGGGAAAGGTTGCATCTAAACATGATTGGTTTACCAAACCTAAACAACCTCAAGAACCCACTGATCCTGATTGGAATAACAGAAAGACTCCACAACAAGGACCTACTCAAAGATGGTTAATGACTCTTGCATCTTTGCTGATAAACAGCCAAAGACCTTTGATGAATTGATAAGCACTCATATAGACTTCTCTGTATACATCATGAACGGCCTGAAGATCACCAATCTAAATCAAGGAACCCTGTTAGGGCCAGCATTCAAACTTCTTAAAGGCACACGTTCTAGTTATGCTGAGTTAGAGTATGACTTTGAAGAATGTTACAAATATTTATCAGAGAAACTTGATTGGAACAACCTAGAAGGTGG
>BQNB010031439.1:1853-53986 GCA_026074375.1 Tanacetum coccineum | reverse complement strand
ATGGGTTGAAATGACTTAGAGATGAATCAAGAACCTTTCTTCTCTTGTTCCTTGGTTTCAAAATAACTTAAGCTTCCTTTCTTCTCTTCTAGGACTTGGCTAGATCATGGTTTTGAGTATGTGTTAAGTTTAAATGGTGAGTTAAGGAGGTGTGCATGTTTTGGGTTTATATAGGGCACGAAGAGGAGTAGTGGCCAAGTTTGTGTGGATTAGTGGCCAAGCTATGAAGGAGTGGTGGCCAAGGGTTAGCTAGGAGTGACTAATGAGAGCTAGGACTAGCTTGGAGAGGTGTAGGATGGTGGTGAGGTGATAAGAGGTTTGCTTGGAGTGCAAGGGTGCAAGGTGGTAACAAGGAGGCTAGCATGGTAGTGACAAGGTGCTAAGAAAGGTGGTGACAAGGTGTGGAGGGTGGTTGCTAGGTTAAGATTTAGTCTTAAGCTAGTTTAAGCTAGTTTCGGGTGGTTTAGGGTTTTCAAGTCAGGGTTAAAATTTAGAGGGAAATGATGTTTAAATGTCGTGCTTTGGAAGCTTGTAACTTGTGTTAAAGAAGTGTTACGAAATTCCTATAAGAATTGGAGGCAAAATGGCTAGTTTGAATGTTGTGTTATACGGGTTGTACTTTTATGCTTAAAGGTGTTGTACAATGGTTTTGGAGGGAAACATAGTTTGAATTTTATGCATTAATAACTTATACGCATACCTTATAAGTTTGTACATTTGGATTGAATGGAAACATTACATGTAATCAGGGTTTTGATATAAACGTTAATGTATAAAGTCCATTTTATATTAAATGTTATGAAAGGTACGTTAAATAGATAACGTATGGTAAAATGGAGTTTAGTACATATTGCTTGCCATATTATAACGTTTACTTGATATAAACGTTGATGGAATTGGCATTGGTAATTGTTGATAATTAAAGGTTTACACTTTGTACCGCTAAGCCAAAAGTTTATACTGCTTGAGTTATAACTAACAGTACTAACCAGTTAGTACTGCTAGAGTAAAGTTAATACTGTCAGTATTATCTTAACACTGCTAAAGGACTTAACACTGCTGCATGAAGATTAAGACTGTTAAAGAGATAAAGACGTGTTTAGTGATATGTATGGACTTATTCAATGTATATCTTATATAGTTAGAAGATATGTTGATATCTTGTAGAATTTTAGAAGATTTGTAGTTATCTTGTAAAGGACTCCTTGGTGTATAAAAGGAGATCCTAGGTTATGGTTTTAGATCATCACATCATAGACACATTCATAGCTTCAAGGTTGTAAACCCTAGTACTAGACAGAGTACTCATATTATTCATCATAATAATATTGGAGCTTTTTGATTATATCATTGTTCATACAGTTTACTACATTGTTCATATAAATCACTGTTACATTGATATTCTTCTAAGTATTAAAGAGTAGATTCCGCATACTCTTTAGTATTAACAATGTTTCAAGCATAGTTGTCTTGAATCTATTCAATACAACTAAGGCTTTTACAAGGTTAGCAAGATCTGAGTTGGGATCAACAAGTGGTATCAGAGCTTGTGTTCTGAAACTTTGATCTAGAAGAAACTAACAAGAAGATCTCTTTACTCACAAGGAAGAGATGGATCTAGAAACTGCCCAAACCAATACTACTGCAAAGTTGCCCCTTCTCAAACAGGGTGAATATGATATGTGGAAGCTAAGAATTGAGCAATACTTTCAAGTACAAGACTATGCTCTATGGGATGTCATAGAGAATGGAAACTCATTCAAACCAGCAGCTCAAACAACAACAAATGCTGAAGGTTCCTCAACTACATTAATACCAGGTCCTGTAATTGCTGATGAAAAGACTCAAAAGAAGAATGATGTGAAGGCAAGAAGTATGTTACTAATGGCACTTCCAAATGAACATCTACTGACATTTAATCAGTACAAGGATGCCAAGACTTTGTTTGCTGCTATACAAACAAGATTTGGTGGTAATGATGCCACAAAGAAGACTTAGAAGACTCTTCTGAAGCAAATGTATGAGAACTTTAGTGCTCCAAGCACATAGTCTCTTGATTCTATTTTTAACAGGCTTCAGAAGATTATAAGTTAGTTGGCTATCCTTGGTGAAAATATTTCACAAGAAGATCTTAATTTGAAATTTTTAAGAAGTCTGCCTTCTGAGTGGAATACTCATGTTGTGGTCTGGAGGAATAAACCTGATCTAGACACAATGAGCTTTGATGATCTCTACAACAATTTCAAGATTGTTAAACAAGAGGTTAAAGGAACCGCAAGCTCAAGCTCAAGCTTAAGTTCTCAGAACTTGGCTTTTATGTCATCTACTAGCAGTACTAATGAAGTTAATACTGCTTATGGAGTTAGTACTGCTAACACTCAAGTTAGCCCTGCTAGCACTCAAGTTAGCACTGCTAGTACTCAAGTTAGTACTGCTAACTTAAGTGATGACACTGTTTATGCATTTTTGGCCAGTCAACCAAATGGGTCTCAACTTGTACATGAGGATCTTGAACAAATCCATAAAGATGACTTAGAAGAGATAGATTTGAAGTGGCAGTTAGCATTGCTGAGCATAAGGACAAGAAAGTTTTTCTAGAAAACTGGTAAAAAGATTACTATCAATGGGAGTGACACAGCTGGATATGACAAGTCAAAGGTGGAGTGTTTCAACTGTCACAAGTTGGGACACTTTGCAAGGGAATGCAGAGGACCTAGGAATCAAGATAACAGGAGCAGGAATCAAGACAGCTCAAGAAGGACTATAAATGTGGAAGAAATTTCTTCAAAAGCCATGTTGGCTATTGATGGAGCTGGTTTTGACTGGAGCTTTATGGCAGATGAAGAAGTCCCTTCAGACATGGCTCTTATGGCTTTTTCAGACTCTGAGGTACATAATGATAAAACTTGTTCAAAAACCTGTCTAAAAAGCTTTGAAACTCTTAAAACTCAACTTGATGATTTAAGAATAGAGTTTAACAAATCTGAGTTCAATCTAGCTACTTATAAAAGAGGGTTAGCATCTGTAGAAGAACAACTTGTCTTTTACAAAAAGAATGAGGTTCTATTTTGTGAGCAACTTGCTGTTCTAAAAAGAGACATCTCATATAAAGACTCAGAAATTAGTGTGCTTAAAAGTGAGTTAGACAAGCTTAAGCAAGACAAAGAAAGCAATCAACTTAAGATTCAAAAATTTGATAATGCTTCTAAGAGTCTAGACAAATTAATAAGGAGTCAGATACCTGATAAAAGTAGAAATGGTTTAGGGTATGTGAGCTATAATGCTGTTCCACCTCCTCCTATAAGATTATTTTTATCCCTAACTATTGATTTATCCAACTCTGGTTTAGAGGAGTTCCAACAGCCTGAGTTTGAAGGCTATGGACCTAAAATTAGTAATAGAGTTAG
Source organism: Tanacetum coccineum (assembly GCA_026074375.1). Classification (NCBI taxonomy): domain Eukaryota; kingdom Viridiplantae; phylum Streptophyta; class Magnoliopsida; order Asterales; family Asteraceae; genus Tanacetum; species Tanacetum coccineum. Next base: position 50,579 of record BQNB010031439.1, on the reverse strand, counting down.
TGAAGACATCTCTAATGAGGTTATGAAATCTCCTGATGCCCCATTGGTTGAGGAGTTGGTATCAAATGATAAGTTAGAAAAGAAAACTGTCTTTCCTACTGTTGCTAAGATAAATTTTTAGAGATGTCTGAAATGTACAAGTCACAAACTCCTAACCTAAAATTAGTAATAGTGTTAGTTAAGTTAGCCTCCTAGGGGAAATCAAAGAAACTAGAATAATCAGAACTCCCAGCAGCTAGGAAGTGACTTTGTGATGTACAATAAAGCTTGTTTTGTCTGTGGAAGTTTTGACCATATGTAGGCTAACTGCAATTATCATCAAAGGGAAAGGATGGTATCTGGTAGTAATTATACAAGGGTAAATTACAAATATGCTGCTCAAAAAGCTCACCCTAGTACTCAAAGGAACCTGGCTCCAAGAGCAGTTTTAATGAAAACTGGCATAAGACCACTTAATACTGCTAGGCCTGTTAATACTGCTCAACCCAAAACTACAGTTTATAGTGCTAGACCAATGTTACGTTTTTCTAAATTAGCACAATCAACTGAAAAGAGTCCCTATCAAACAAAAACAACATTAACTAGCAAAAATCTTTACCAAAAAGTTAACACTGCTAAGGGAAAACTTTATACTGCTAGGCTAAAAGCAGTTAATACTGCTAGGCCAAATACAACAATAGTAAATGCTGTCAAGGTAAATCAGGTTAATGCTGTTAAGGCCTCAGCATATTGGGTTTGGCAACCTACCAAACTTAACAGTGCATCAATTACTTTCAAGAGACATAATTATGTTGATGCACGAGGCAAATCCAAGTCAGTGATGGCTTGGGTCCCCAAAGGAAACTAATTTCCTTATTTTTTGTGCAGGGTCATCCACAAATAGAATATCAAGGCTATGTTGACAGTGGATGCTCAAGGCACATGACATGCAACATGTCCTATCTCTCAGACTTCAAAGCCTTTGATGGATGATATGTTACATTTGGGGGATGAACCAAAGGTAGAAGAATCACTAGTAAAGGAACTCTTAAAACTAGTAAGCTTGATTTTGAGGATGTGTACTTTGTCAAGGAGTTACAGTTTAACCTTTTTAGTGTTTCACAGATGTGTGACAAAAAGATCAGTGTTCTTTTTACTGACACTGGATGTTTTGTTATGTCTTCTGACTTTAAGTTAGCTGATGAAAGTTTGGTTTTACTTAAAGTTCCTAGAAAGAACAATATGTACAGTGTTGATATGAAGAGCATTGTTCCTAAAAAGAGTTTAACCTGTCTTGTTGCAAAAGCCACACTTGATGAATCAATGCTATGGCATAGGAGGCTTGGTCATGTAAACTTTAAAATATTAATAAACTTGTTAAGGATAATCTTGTGAGAGGTTTGCCCTCAAAACGTTTTGAAAATGATCAAACTTGTGTTGCTTGTCTTAAGGGAAAGCAACACAAAGCCTCTTGTAAGTCCAAGATTCAGAACTTTATTTCTCAACCTTTATTCATGTTGTATATAGGCTTGTTTGGTCCAACTTTTGTGAGCATCTTAATGAATAAGAAATACTGTCTAGTTGTCTCTGATGATTATAGCAGATTTACTTGGGTTTTCTTTTTAGCATCTAAGGATAAAACTAGTGGCATTCTTAAGAGCTTTATATCTCAGATAGAAAATCTAGTTGATAAGAAAGTAAAAATAATCAAATGTGACAATGGAACATAATTCAAAAATAGAGTTATGAGTGAGTTTTGTGAAAAGAAATGCATTAAGAAGGAATTTAGTGTAGCTAGAACTCCTCAGCAAAATGGTGTTGCTGAGAGAAGAAATAGGACACTAATTGAGGCTGCTAGAACCATGTTAGATGACTCTAAGTTACCTACTACATTTTAAGCTAAAGCAGTTAATATTGCTTGCTATGTACAAAATAGGGTATTAGTAGTCAAACCTCATACAGACCCCTTATGCACTTCTGTAAGTAATAACAACCTCCTCTAAGCTTCATGAAACCATTTGGGTGTCATGTTACCATTCTTAATATTTGACCTTTTGCCTTGGTCAAGGGCATTTGGTTGAGATTTGCATTTGTGTTATTTTATATATATATACCGTTCACGAACCAGTATACAATATTCGAACAAGGAAAGTAGAAGAAAACTTGCATGTTAGGTTCTTAGAGGATAAGCCTATTGGTGCAGGTGATGGACCAAAGTGGCTATTTGATATTGATGTTCTAACATAATCAATGAATTATGTGCCAGTTGTTGCGGGAACAAACTCTAATGATTTTTTAGGTACACAAGAAAGTATTGGTGCAGGTCAATCTAACAAGGAGACATGATCTAGCCAAGATTACATTTTAATGCCACTATGGAAAGATGGTTCACTATTTGATTCTTCTTCAAAGAATGCCAACAATGATGAACCACAACCTTCTAATGATGCTGGAAAGAAGGATGATGAAGGTGGAATTGATAATCAAGAGAGGCCTGAGAAAAGTGCTCAAGATGTTAATACTGTTGGGCCAAGTATTAATACTGCCAGTACAAATGATAATACTGGTAGTCTAAATATTAATACTGGTAGTCCAATAGTTACTACTGCTCCAACTGAAACCACACATGCTGATTACTTTGAAGATGAAACAGAAGTGGATATGAGCAATATTTCTACCACATATCCAGTTCCTTCTACTCCAAATACAAGAATCCATAAAGATCATTCACTTGATAATGTGATTGGTGATGTGCAATCTAGTGTACAGACAAGGAGAATGACAAAGACTACAAATGATCAAGGGTTTATTAGTGCTGTTTATGAAGGGAAAACTCATGAAGACCTTCATACTTGTCTGTTTGCTTGTTTCCTATCCCAGGAAGAACCCAAAAGGATTGCCAAAGCTCTAAGTGATTCAGCTTGGGTAGAAGCAATGCAGGAAGAGCTTCTACAGTTTAAGCTACAAAAGGTTTGGATTCTAGTGGATTTACCTAAAGGAAAAAGGGCCATTGGTACAAAATGGATTTTTAGAAACAAGAAAGATGAGAGCGGCATAGTCATTAGGAACAAGGCAAGGTTGGTTGCTCAAGGATATACTCAAGAAGAAAGCATAGACTATGATAAAGTTTTTGCCCCTGTAGCAAGAATTAAGGCAATAAGACTGTTCTTAGCTTATGCTTCCTTTATGATTAAAAGGTGTATCAAATGGATGTGGAAGAGTGCTTCTTTATGTAAGAATAAAGAGGAGGTATAATGTTTTCCCAGCCTCCATGGTTTGAAATCCTGACAATACCCAGACATAGTCTACAAGGTGTAAAGCACTTTATGTTTTTGCATCAACTCCAAGAGCCTGGTAAGAACCTAAGCCAAGTACTTATTAGACAATGGATTTCACAGAAGGAAAGATTGACCAGACCTAATTTATCAAGAAGCAAAAAGGGATATTTTCTTGTAAAGGTCTATTTGATGACATTATCATTGCTCTAACGAGAAGTAGTTATGTATTGATTTGAGAAACTGAGCATGACAAATTCCAGATGAGTTCTATAGAGAACTCCACTTTCATCTTAGTTTGCAAGTGAAGCAAAAGAAGATGGAATTTTTATCTGCAGGATAAATATGGAAGCTACCATATTAAGGAAGTTTGGTTTACAGATGTCAAGCACAACTTAGCACACCCATGAATACAGAAAAGCCTTTGCTCAAAGACTCAAATGGTGATGATGTTGATGTTAATATCTATAGGTCAATGATTAGATCATTGATGTATCTTACATCATCCATGCCAAATATTATGTTTGCAGTATGTGCATGTGCTAGATTTTAAGTCACACCTAAAGTTTTACACTCACATGCTGTAAAAAGGATTTTTAGGTATCTAAAAGGCCAACCTAAATTAGGTCTTTGGTATCCTAGAGATTCTCCCTTTGATCTGGTGGCATATTCTGATAGTGTTTATGCTGGAGCTAGTTTAGATAGGAAATCAACAATAAGAGGTTGTCAGTTCCTAGGATGCAGATTGATATCATGGTAGTGCAAAAAGAAAACTGTGGTTGCTACCTCCTCTACTAAAGCTGAATATGTGGCTGCTGCTAGTTGCTATGGACAAGTACTCTGGATTCAAAATCAAATAGTGGACTATGGGTATAATTTTATGCACACCATGATTAATATTGACAATAACAGTACTATATGATTGTTAGATAATGTTGTCTCATGACTAAAACATAACACATAGAGATTAGATATCATTTTATAAGAGACTGCAATGATAAAAAGTAATTTAATGATGTAAAATACACCAGATAACAATTTGGCAGACTTACTTACAAACTTTAGATGTGGGAAGTTTCAATGCTTGGTTGCAAGTATTGGAATGCTAAACCCTTAAAGTTTTAATCTCTTTGTGTCTTTGTAAAGTTTTGTAAAGAATTAATACTGTTAATTGTGTCACTTAGTACTGCTAAGTATAATTAGTACTGTTAGTTATACTTAAGACTACTTGTTAAAACTGTTAGTTATAATTACAACTGTTTTGAAGAAAATGCTTTGGATTGTGTTTTCTTAGTTTTGGACTAACACTTGCAGGATAGCAAAGCAGTATGATTTGAATTTGTGATAACAAGTATGAAAGTTTGTTGAAGATTGCTGCCTGATTAAAGATAAGAATGGATTAAGATACTTGACAAGGGTTAATGCTAAGTTTACACCTGAGTTGGGAAGTCTTTTAAATCTTTTTCTTGAAATCAAATTTATGTCTGTCAGTGAGAAAAAGAAAAGAGAGATATAGTGAGCTGAAAAACAGAAAGAAAGATGTGTTATACAAAAAAAAAAACAAGTTATAGTGAATCGTGAGAAAAAAATTGAGAGATATTGTGAGCTAAAAAACAGAAAGAGAGATGTGTGATTAAAAAAAATAGATAGAGTGAAATCAGTGAGAAAAAGAATTGAGAGTATTGTGAGCTGAAAACAGAAAGAGAGATGTGTGATACAAAAACAGATAGAGTGAATCCGTGAGAAAAAGAATTGAGAGATATTGTGAGCTGAAAAACAAAAAGAGAGATGTGTGATATAAAAATAGATAGAGTGAATTGGTAAAAAAAAGAATTGAGAGAAATAGTGAGAATAAAAACAGAAAGAAAGTAGCTTAACAAACGTGAAGATCAGATTTATGATGGAAATCTTTTTGAACGATATTAAGGTTAAAACTGGTATCTCCAAAGTTAGTACTGCTGGACATAACTTAGTACTGCTAGGCTAAATTTTAGTACTGCTAAAAGACCGTTAGTACTATTTGGGGTATAACAGAATTTCCTTCATTAAATATAGCCGTTGAGATATTTCCGCCAACTACTTCGCTTATAGGTTTCCTTAATTTGAATAATTCTTGATCTTTTTATAAATCCTTCGATTACTTCAGGATAAGAACAACTTTTATTCAGTCGGTACAATTAAAACCTTAATTGTAACCTATATTATCTCAATTGACTCTACCAAACACTCATTCTCTCATAAACGATCATCTCCCAGCACACTAATCAGTCCTTTCTCAATCAATGGCGAATTTGGAATTCTGTGACAAGCATAACATGGTTGCCTACTTACAGAAGTCAGAAGGAAGTGAAGGATTTCATCAGATAGTTAATTTTCTCACTGCAAGTCACATTAGGTATGCCCTCACTGAAAGTTCAACTATCCATGTTTCTCTCATAGAACAGTTTTGGCAAATTGTTACTGCAAGCACACTTGAGAATGGAGACATGGAAATCACTGCAATAATAGATGGGAAAGTCAAGGTTGTTTCTGAGGCATCTATTAGAAGACATCTCAAGTTATAAGACTAATGATATTAGTGATTCGCCTACTACAGAAATTTTTTAGCAACTTGCTCTAATGGGGTATGTGTCCAATTCTGATAAATTAACTTTTCAAAAGGGACACTTTTCCCCTCAGTGGAGATTTTTGATCCATACCATCCTTCACTGTTTAAGTTCCAAGAAAACTGCTTGGGAACAATTTAGTAGCAATATAGCAACTGCTATCATTTGCTTGGCCACAAACATAACTTTTAATTTTTCAAAACTGATATTTGATGGCATGGTGAAAAACTTGGACAATAAGACTAAATTTTTGATGTATCCAAGATTTATACAAATCTTTTTGAACAAGCACAAAAGACTGCTTCTACCTCATAAAAGACTTTATATTGCTCCTACCCTTACTCAAAAACTGTTTAGCAATATGAAAAGAGCTTCCAAGGGATATACTGGGGTGGACACTCCATTGTTTCAAACAATGCTTGTTCAAGGTCAGATTTTACAGGGTGAAGGATCAACAATCCCAGTTGAGTCCCATCACACACCCACAGTTGCTCCATCAACCTCATAACCACATCATTCACCAACACTTAGGGATTTTATCAGACAGGAAACTGAGGTTCCTCAGCCCAGTTCTCCTACTCAGACCCATGTAGCAGATGAGGCTGCATCCACAGGTGTGGATGTCAGACATGGAGGGGCTGCCACTACTGTCTCTAGCTTAGATGCAGGACAGGGCAGTGGTAACATTGATAAGACCCCTGCCATGCCCCATGATTCACCTCTCCTAAGAGTTCACACACTTGGAAGTGATGAGGGCAGAATGCAACATAATGAATTGATGGATCTTGTTACAAAATTGTCAGATAGGGTTGTATCTTTGGAAACTGACCTACAACAGACAAAGAAAGTGTATGGTGCGCCATCACCAATCTTATCAAAAGTCAAGAGTGTTGTTGGAGGATAGCTTCAATTAAGTCAAAGAAAAAACATAGACTGGTTCTCTCAGAGGAAGAAGATTCAAATACAAAAATTTTAGCTCAAGAGGATCCTTCTAAACAGGGGAGAAAGATTGCTCAAATTGATGAAGATAAGGGAATTACTCTGGTACAAATGGGTGCACAGACTCAGGGGAGGCATGATCATGAAATGGAAGCTGATTTTGAGTTTACCACTGCTGAAGATGTTAGTACTGCTAATTATCGAGTGTTATATTCGTGCTGGTGCAGAAATTAGTACTGCCAGCCCTAAAGTTAAAACTGCTAGTGTTTCTGTTGATGATGTTGCTGCTGAAGGTTTAGTGTACATCAGAAGGAGTGCAGCAAAAAGAAAAAACAAGGTAAAAGCTATAATGAAGGAATCTGAGCCTACACAGACCAAGACTAAAATACAACAAGAACAAGAAAGACTTGGGTTTTAAGAAGCTCTAAGATTACAAGAAAAAAATAATGAAGAAGAGAGGCAAAGGATTGCCAGTGTTCATAAAGAAGCAAGCACTTTCAAACCTGAAGAATGGGAACATACAAGCTCAAATCGAAGCTGATGAAGAGTTAGCTCATAGGTTACAAGCACAAGAAAGAGAAAGATACTCTGAAGCTGACAAAGCAAAATTGCTTGTAAAGCTTATAAATGAAAGAAAAAGACAATTTGCCCAACAAAGAGCTCAACAAAAGAGGAACAGGCCTGTCACACAGACTCAACAAAGGTCGTATATGTATAACTATATCAATCATATGGGAAGTCATACACTACAGTAGTTGAGAGGATACTCTTTTGATGAAATCAAAGTTCTATTTGAAGCAACCGTGAAGAGGGTAAATACTTTTACTCTAATGGAGAGTGATGATACAGTTCCTAAAGTTGTAGCTGGAAGTTCAAAGAGGAGTGCAGATTAAGAACTTGGTGAAGAAAGTTTAAAGAGACAAAAGATAAGAGAAGGATCAGAACCAACTGAAGAATCAAAAGATAAAGAATTAGATGATCTGTCTCAAGAACAACTACAACAGTTAATGATCATAGTTCCAGAAGAAGGGATGAATGTTGAAGCCCTACAAACCAAATACCCAATCATTGACTGGGAAGTTTACACTGAAGACTCAAGAATGTATTAGAAGATCATCAAAGTAGGTAATCACACAGAGGTATATCAGATCTTTGAAGTTATGCTAGAGAATTTTGACAGGGATGATCTAGTCAAACTATGGAGTCTAGTTCATGAAAGATTCAACTCAACAAAACCTACTGAAGATAAAGAAAGAGAACTTTAGGTAGAGTTAAAAAGACTGTTTGAACCTATTGATGATGATGAGTTATGGAAGTCTTAGATATATACGCATGATCCATTGACATGGAGGTTATATGATACATGTGGTGTTCATCATGTGTCTATAGAGAGAGAACATGATTTTTTCATGCTGGTTGAGAAAGATTATCCATTAACAAGAGGGATTATGACTTTGATGCTGTGTAACAAGTTGCAAGTAGATCAACATTCAGAGATGTCAGATGAGCTTTTAAGGAAAATCTTTATACTAGTAAACAGACCAAGACAGTAAAGTGTTTGGAAGCATCCTCTCAACACAGAAGGTTTAATTCAGAAACTTAATGATTTGAAGGTAAATCACAAGTTTAGGGAGGATTGTTGGGAATTAAAGGTTTACACTTTGTACTGCCAAGCCAAAAGTTTATACTGCTTGAGTTATAACTAATAGTACTAACTAGTTAGTACTGCTAGAGTAAAGTTAATACTGCCAGTATTATCTTAACACTGCTGAAAGACTTAACACTGCTGCATGAAGATTAAGACTGTTGAAGAGATAAAGACGTGTTTAGTGATATGTATGGACTTATTCAATGTATATCTTATATAGTTAGAAGATATGTTGATATCTTGTAGAATTTTAGAAGATTTGTAGTTATCTTGTAAAGGACTCCTTGGTGTATAAAAGAAGATCCTAGGTTATGGTTTTAGATCATCACATCATAGGCACATTCATAGCTTCAAGGTTGTAAACCCTAGTACAAGACAGAGTACTCGTATTATTCATCATAATAATATTGGAGCTTTTTTATTATATCATTGTTCATAAAGTTTACTACATTGTTCATATAAATCACTGTTACATTGATATTCTTCTAAGTATTAAAGAGTAGATTCCACATACTCTTTGGTATTAACAAAGTTTCTAGCATAGTTGTCTTGAATCTATTCAATACAACTAAGCCTTTTACAAGGTTAGCAAGATTTGAGTTGGGATCAACATATAACACCAACGAAGTAATACAATCATTGCACTTATAAATAATTCCTACATTTTATTAGATTAAACTGGCTAAGATGTTTTCCTTACAATAGCGCTTGACCGCTTCTTTGTCATTTATTTATCTTCTTGTGTGTGTCCTTTGTCTCATTTAGCTTAGATTAAACCAAAACTCATGTTAGTCTCTCAGGCTAAAAACCCACTTTGCGTTAGTTTAGGCTTAATTAGAATTAATTAGAACTAACCTAGATAACTAAAATACTGATAGACTTACATATTAACACCCACTCTTAGTGATTGACACCCTACTTACCAAATACTGTGATGAAAAGACCTCAAAAGAAGAATGTGTGAAGCAAGAAGTATGTTGCTATGGCACTTCCAAATGAACATCAACTGACATTTAATCAGTACAAGGATGCCAAAACTTTGTTGGTAATAATGCCACAAAGAAGACTCAGAAAACTCTTTTGAAGAAAATGTATGAGAACTTTAGTGCTCCAAGCACAGAGTCTCTTGATTTCTATTTTAAAGCTTTTAGATGTTTGTACTCAGCTTGGCTCATCCTGGTGAAAATATTTTACAAGAAGATCTTAATTTTAATATTTTGAGAAGTCTGCCTTAGTGTGAGTGGATAAAATACTATGTTGCTGGTTCTGGGGGAATAAACTCTGACCTAGGATACAGTGAGCTTTGATTGATCTCTCTCAACAATTTCAAGATGTTGTACAAGAGGTTAAGGAACCGCAAGCTCACGCTCAAGTTCTTAGAACTTGTGCTATATATAATTATAGCTAGTACGAATGAAGTTAGTTAAATACTATATTATAGAGTTAGTATGCTAATACTCAGCTAGCACTGCTAGTACTCAGTTAGTACTGATAACTTCAGTGTATGACACTATGTATGCATTTTTGGTCCAGACAACCAAATGGATCTCACTTTACAGGAGGATCTTGAACAAAGCCATGAAGCCATGACTTAGAAGAGTATGTTTAGATGTGGCAAGTTAGCAATGGCTGATCATGAGGACAGAAAGTTTTTCTTAAAAAAATTGTAGAAGAGATTACTAATAATGGGAGCGTGACACAGTTGGATATGGACAGTCAAAGGTGGAGTGTTTCAAATGTCACAAGTAGGGAACTTTGCAAGGGAATGCAGAGAGGCCTAGGAATCAATGATACAGGGAGCATGAATCAAGACAACTCTAGAAGGACTATAAATGTAGAAGAAATTTCTTCCAAAGCCATGTTGGCTATTAATGGAGCTGGTTTTGACTGGAGCTTTATGGCAGATAAAGAAGTCCCTTCAGACATGGCTCTTATGCTTTTTCAGGACTCGGACCGGTACATAATGATACACTTGTTCAAAAACTTGGTCTTACAAGCTTGAAACTCTTAATACTCACCTTGAATGATTAAGAAATAGAGTTTAACAATTTGAGTTTCAATCTCTTTAGCTTCTTATAAAAGAGGGTTAGAATTTGTAGAAGAACAACTTGTCTTTTACAAAAAGAATAAGGTTCTATTTTGTAAGCAACTTGCTATTCTAAAAAGAGACATCTCATATAAAGACTCAAAAATTAGTGTGCTTAAAAGTGTGTTAGAAAAGCTTAAGCAAGAAAAAGAAAGCAATCAACTTATGATTGAAAATTTTGATAATGCTTCTAAGAGTCTAGACAAATTATATAGGAGTCAGGATACCTAATAGAAAGTAGAATAGAAAGGGTTTAAGGTTTGTGAGCTATAATGTATGTTCTCCTCACTCTTACTGGATTATTTCACCCACAAACTGTTGATTTGTCCACTCTTGGTTTAGAGGAGTTTCCACCAGGGCCTGAGTTTGAAGGCTATAGACCTAAGATTAGTAAGAGTGTTAGTGAAGACATCTCTAATGAGGTTATGAAATCTCCTGATGCCCTATTGGTTGAGGAGTTGGTATCAAATGTTAAGTTAGAAAAGAAAACTATCTTTCCTACTGTTGCTAAGATGAATTTTGTAAACCTTAAAAACAAGAAAAACCAATTAGAAAACTAGTTAAATATGCTGAAATGTACAAATCACAAACTCCTATGGGAAATCAAAGAAACTAGAATAATCAGAAATTCTAACAGCTCGGAAGTGACTTTGTGATGTACAATAAAGCTTGTTTTGTCTGGAGATGTTTTGACCATCATACAGGGCTAACTGCAATTTTCCATCATAAGGAAAGGGATGGTATTCTGGTAATAATTATAATAGGGTGACTTACAATTATTATGCTCATAATTCTCACCATAGTACTAAAGGAAAACATGGAATCCTGATGCAGTTTTAATGAAAATTGGCCTAAGACCACTTAATAATGCTAGGACTGTTAATACTGCTCATCCAAAACTACAGTTTATAGTGCTAGACTAATGTCACGTTTTTTTAAATCAGCATAATCAACTGAAAGGTCTCCTAACAACAAAAACAACATTAACTAGCAAATTTTTTTTTACCAAAGACTAATTACTGATTTAAGGGAAAACTTAATAATGCTTAGGTCAAATCTAGTAGTAGTTTAATGCTGTCAAGGCAAAGCTGGTTAAATGCTGATAAGGCCTTAACACTGTTTGGTTTGGCGGACCTACCAATTAACAATGCATCAAATTACTTTCAAGAGACTTAATTTTTGTTGATGCACGAGGCAAATCCAAGTCAATGATGACTTGGGTCCCCAAAGGAAACTAATTTCCATATTTTATGTGCAGGGTCATCCACAAATATAAGATCAAGGCTATGTTGACACGTGGATGCTCAAGGCACATGACAGGCAACATGTCCTATCTCTCAGACTTAAAGCATTTGATGGAGGATATGTTACATTTGGGGGAGGAGCCAAAGGAGGAAGAATTACTGGTAAATGAACTCTTAAAAATGGTAAGCTTGATTTTAAGGATGTGTACTTTGTCAAGGTGAGTTAGAGTTACCTTTTTAGTGGTTTACAAATGTGTACAAAATGAACATTGTTCTTTTTTTTTACTGACACGGTATGTTTTGTTCGTCTACATGACCTTTAAGTAGCTGTGAAGGCAGGTTCTTACTTAAAGTTCCTAGAAAGATACAATATGTACGTGCTGATTTGGAAGACATTGTTCCTAAAGAGAGTTTAACCTGTCTTGTTGCAAAAGCCACACTTGATGAATTAATGCTATGGCATAGGAGACTTGGTCATGTAAACTTTAAAACTATTAATAAACTTGTTAAGGACAATCTTGTGAGAGGTTTGCCCTCAAAACGTTTTGAAAATGACCAAACTTGTGTTGCTTGTCTTAAGGGAAAGCAACACAAAGCCTCTTGTAAGTCCAATTTGCTAAATTGAACTCAGATTTGTTAAACTCTATTCTTAAATCATCAAATTGAGTTTTAAGAGTTTGAAAGCTTTTTAGACAGATTTTTGAACAAGTTTTGTCATTATGTACCTCAGAGTCTGAAAAAGCCATAAGAGTCATGTTTGTAGGGACTTCATAATCTGCCATATAGCTCCAGTCAAAACCAGCTCCATCAATAGCCAACATGGCTTTGGAATAAGTTTCTTTCATATTTATAATCCTTCTAGAGCTATATTGATTCTTGTTCCTGCTATCTTGGTTCCTAGTTCCTCTACATTCCCTTACAAAGTGTCCCATATTGTGACAGTTGAAACACTCCACCTTTGACTTGTCTTATCCAGCTGTGTCACTCCCATTGATAGTGATCTTTCTACCAGTTTTCTAGAAAAACCTTCTTGTCCTCATTCTCAGCAATGCTAACTGCCACTTCAAATCCATCTCTTCTATGTCATCTTCATGGATTTGTTTAAGGTCCTCATATACAAGTTGAGACCTGTTTGGTTGACTGGCCAAAAATGCATAAACAATTTCATCACTTAAGTTAGCAGTACTAACTTGAGTATTGGGAGTGCTAACTTGAGTACTAGCAGGGCTAACTTGAGTGTTAGCACTACTAACTCCATAAGCAATATTAACTTCATTAGTACTGCTAGGGGACAAAACAAAAGCCATATTCTGAGCATTTGAGCTTGAGCTTGAGCTTGAGCTTGCAGTTCCTTTAACCTCTTGTTCAACAATCTTGAAATTGTTGTAGAGATCATCAAAGCTCATTGTGTCTAGATCAGGTTTATTCCTCCAGACCACAACATGAGTATTCCATTCAGAAGGCAAACTTCTCAAAAATTTCAAATTAAGATCTTCTTGTGAAATATTTTCACCCAAGATAGCCAGCTGACTTACAATCTTCTGAAGCCTGTTAAAAATAGAGTCAAGAGACTCTGTGCTTGGAGCACTAAAGTTCTCATACATTTGCTTCAGGAGAGTCTTTTGAGTCTTCTTTGTGGCTTTATTACCACCAAATCTTGTTTGTATAGCAGCAAACAAAGTCTTAGCATCTTTATACTGATTAAAGGTCATTAGATGTTCATTAGGAAGTGTCATCAGTAACATACTTCTTGCCTTCATATCATTCTTCTTTTGAACCTTTTCTTCAGTAGTTACAGGACCTGGTATTAGTGTAGTTGAGGTACCATCAGCATTTGTTGTTGTTTTAGCTGCAGGTTTGAATGAGTTTCCATTCTCTATGACATCCCATAGAGCATAGTCTTGTACTTGAAAGTATTGCTCAATCCTTAGCCTCCACATATCATATTCACCCTGTTTGAGAGTGGGCAACTTTGCAGTAGTAGTGATTTGAGCAGTTTCTAGATCCATCTCTTCCTTGTGAGTAAAGAGTTCTTCTTGTTAGTTTCTTCTAGATCAAAGTTTCAGAACACAAGCTCTGATACCACTTGTTGATCCCAACTTAAGATCTATTCCTTAGCTTGTAAAGATTAAGTTACTTTGGATAAATCCAAAACAACTATGGTAGAAACTTTGTGAATACTAAAGAGTATGCGGAATCTACTCTTTAATACTTAGAAGAATATTAATAAAACAGTAAACTGTATGAATAGTGATATACTGAAAAGCTCTAATATTTTGCCCCTATATCAAGAATTGAGGCAATAAGGCTGTTCTTATCCTATGATTCCTTTATGGGATTTATGGTGTATCAAATGGATGTAAAGAGTGCTTTCCTTTATGGTAGGATTAAATAGGAGGTATATGTGTGTCAACCTCCAGGGTTTGAAGATCCTGACTATCCAGACAAAGTCTACAAGGTGGTGAAATCACTTTATGGTTTGCATCAAGCTCTAAGAGCTTGGTATAAAACCTTGGCCAAGTATTTATTGGACAATGGGTTTCACAGAGGAAAGATAGATCAGACCTTGTTTATCAAAAAGCAAAAAGGGGATATTTTACTTTTACAGGTCTATGTGGATAACATTATCTTTGGCTCTACAAAGAAGGAGTTGTGTACTGAGTTTGAGAAACTGATGCATGACAAGTTTTAGATGAGTTCTATGGGAGAACTCACTTTCTTCTTAGGATTACAAGTGAAGCAAAAAGAAGATGGGATATTTATCAGTCAGGATAAATATGTAGCTGAGATATTAAGGAAGTTTAGTTTTACAGATGTCAGGATAACTAGCACACCCATGGATATAGAAAAGCCTTTGCTCAAAGACTCAGATGGTGATGATGTTGATGTTCATCTCTATAGGTCAATGATTGGATCATTGATGTATCTTACATTATCCAGGTCAGATATTATGTTTGTAGTATATGCATGTGCCAGATTTCAAGTCACACCTAAAGTTTCACACTCACATGTTGTAAAAAGGATTTTTAGGTATCTAAAAGGCCAACCCAAATTAGGTCTTTGGTATCCTTGAGATTATCCCTTTGATGTGGTGTCATATTCTGATAGTGACTATGCTGGAGCTAGTTTAGATAGGAAATCAACAACAGGAGGTTGTCAGGTTTACTAGGACGCTGATTGATATCATGGCAGTGCAAAAGCAAATTGTGGTTGCCAAATCCTCTACTGAGCTGATATGTGGTTGTTGGCTAGTTGCTATGGAAAGTACTCAGGAATTCAGATCAAATGTAGATTGTGGGTATTATTTTATGCACCCCATGATTAAATTGACAATACAGTACTATATGTATTGTTAAAGAATCTGTTTTCATACTAAATCAAAACACTTAGAGATTTAGATATCATTTATAAAGAGGGAAAACTTTTGGCCCCCATTGGTAAAACTTAATTCAAGTGGTTAAAATACACAATATACAATTTTACTATTTACTTACAAAAGCTTTAGATGTGGGAAGGTTTCAATACTTGGTTGCAAGTATTGGAATGCTAAACCCTTAAAGTTTTAATCTCTTTGTGTCTTTGTAAAGTTTTATAAAGGATTAATACAGTTAATTGTGTCACTTAGTACTGCTAAGTATAATTAATACTGTTAGTTATACTTAAGACTGCTTGTTAAAACTGTTAGTTATAATTACTACTGTTTAGAAGAAAATGCTTTGGATTGTGTTTTCTTGGTTCTGGACTAACACTTGCAGGATAAGCAAAGCAGTATGATTGGAATTGGTGATGCAAGTAGTAGAGTTTGTTAAAGTTTGCTGCTGATTAATGATAGAATGGATTTAGGGATAACTTGACAAGGGTTGATGACAAGTTTACACCTAAGTTGGGAAGTCTTTTAAATTTTTTTCTTGAAATCAAATTTATGTTGTTAGTCGCGCTTAAAAAGATTGATGAGAAATAGTGAGTTCAAAAACAGAAAGAGAGATGTGTGATACAAAAACAGATAGAGTGAATCAGTGAGAAAAAGAATTGAAAGATATAGTGAGTTCAAAAACAGAAAAAGAGATGTGTGATATAAAAACAGATAGAGCGAATCAATTGTGAGAAAGAATTTAAGAGGAAAATAGTGAGATAAATAAGAAAGAGAGTTGTTTTTTCTCCTCAAGTGAGATTCAAGATTGTGATGGAATCCTTTTTGAAGAAATTAAGGTGACAAAAATAGTATCTCAAAGTTAGTATGCTGACTTAACTTAGTACTGTTAGTCTAAATTTTAGTACATGCTCAGAAGACCTGTTTGTACTGTTCTGGGTCTATAACAGGAATTTCCTCATTAAATATAGCCTTAGAATATTTTGCAACTACTTCGCTTTATAGGGTTGTCTTTAATTTGCGAATAATTCTTGATCTTTCTATAAATCCTTCGATTTCTTCAAGATAAGAACAACTTTTATTCAGTCGATTCCAATTCAAAAACCGTAAGTAGTAACCTATATTTATCTCAATTAACTTTCTACCCAAACATCATTCTCTCTTAAACTTTCATCTCCCAGCAAATAATCAGTCCTTTCTCAATCAAGGCGAATTTGGAATTCTTTGACAAGCACAACATGGTTGCATACGTACAGAAGTCAGAAGGAGTGAAGGATTCATAAATAGCTTGATTTCCTCACGCAAGTCACATTAGATATGCCCTATGGAAAGTCAACATAAGTTTGTTTCTCTTATAGAACAGTTTTGCAAATGCTTCTGCAAGCCCACCTTGAGAATGGAGACATGAAATCATTGCTACAATAGATGGGAAAGTCAAGGTTGTTTCTGAGGCATCTATTAAAAGACATCTAAAGTTAGAAGACTCTGATGGTATTAGTGATCTGCCTACTACAGAAATTTTTAAGCAACTTTCTCTAATGGTGTATGTGTCCAATTCTGATAAATTAACTTTTCAAAAAGGATACTTTTCCCCTTAGTGGAGATTTTTGATCCATACCATCCTTCACTGTTTAAGTTCTAAGAAAACTGCTTGGGAACAATTTAGTAGCAATATAGCAACTGCTATCATTTGCTTGGCCACAAACAGAACTTTTAGTTTTTCAAAATTGATATTTGATGGCATGGTGAAAAACTTAGACAATAAGACTAAATTTTTGTTGTATCCAAGATTTATACAAATCTTTTTGAACAAGCACAAAAGACTGCTTCTACCACATAAAAGACTTTATATTGCTCCTACCCTTACTCAAAAACTGTTTAGAAATATGAAAAGAGATTCCAAGGGATATACTGGGGTGGACACTCCATTGTTTCAAACAATGCTTGTTCAAGGTCAGATTTTACAAGGTGAAGGATCAACAATCCTAGTTGAGTCCCATCACACACCCACAGTTGCTCCATCAACCTCACAACTACATCATTCACCAACACTTAGGGATTTTATTAAATAGGAAACTAAGGTTCCTCAGCCCAGTTCTCCTACTCAGACCCATGTAGCAGATGAGACTGCATCTACAGGTGTTGATGTTAGACATGGAGGGACTGCCACTATTGTCTCTAGCTTAGATGCATGACAGGGCAGTTGTAACATTGATAAGACCCCTGCCTTACCCCATGATTCACCTCTCCTAAGAGTTCACACACTTGGAAGTGATAAGGGCAGAATGCAACATAATTAATTTATGAATCTTGTTACAAAATTGTCAGATAGGGATGTATCTTTGGAAATTGACCTACAATAGACAAAGAAAGTATATGGTGTTTCCTATACCTAGCTTATCAAGAAGGTCAAGAGGTTGGAGGATAAGCTCAATAAGTCAAGAAGAAAACGCAGACTGGTTCTCTCAGAGGAAGAAGATTCAGATACAAAATTTTTGGCTCAAGAGGATCCTTCTAAACCGGGGAGGAAGATTGCTCAAATTGATGAAGATAAGGGAATTACTCTGGTATAGATGGGTGCATAGGATCAGGGGAGGCATGATCATGAAATAGAAGCTAATTTTGAATTTACCACTGCTGAGGATGTTAGTACTACTAATGTATCAGTTAATACTGGTGGTGCAGAAATTAGTACTGCCAGTCCTAAAATTACTAGTGTTTCTGTTGTTGATGTTGCTGTTGAAGGTTTAGTGTACATCAGAAGGAGTGCAGCAAAAAGAAAAGACAAGGGTAAAGCTATTATGGAGGAATCTGAGCCTACACAGACCAAGACTAAAATACTGCAAGAATTAAGAAAGGTTGGGTGTGAAGAGCTCTAAGATTACAATGAACAATTTGATGAAGAAGCATCAGAGGTTAAAGGATTGTCAATGTCTCATGAAGAACGCAATCACTTTTTAATCTTGGAAGATGGGATAACATACAAACTTAAATTGAAGCTGATGAAGAGTTAGCTCACAGGTTACAAGCATAAGAAAGAGAAAGATACTCTGAAGCTGAGAAAGCAAAATTGCTTGTAGAGCTTATAAATGAAATAAAGAGATAATTTTCCTAATAAAGAGCTCAGCAAAGGAGGAACATGCCTCTCACACAGGCTCAATAAAGGTCTTATATGTGTAACTATATCAAACATATGGGAAGTCATACACTACAGCAGTTGAGAGGATACTCTTTTGATGAAATCAAAGTTCTATTTGAAACAACAGTAAAGAGGGTAAATTCTTTTACTCCAATGCAGAGTGATGATACAGTTCCTAAAGTTATAGCTGGAAGCTTAAAGAGGAGTGCAAAAGAAGAACTTGGTGAAGAAAGTTCAAAGAGATAAAAGATAGGAGAAAGATCAGAACCATCTGAAGAATCAAAAGATAAAGAATTAGATGAACTATCTCAAGAACAACTACAACAGTTAATGATCATAGTTCTAGAAGAAGGAATGAATATTGAAGAGCTCCTACAAACCTAAATATTCCCAATTATTGACTGGGAGTTTCCAATGAAGATCAAGAAGGTATTGGAAAGGATATCATAGTAGGTAAATCACACAGAGGTATATCATGATCTTGAAGATATGCTAAGATTTGACAAGGTATGATCTAGTCATAAACTATGGAGTTAGTTCATTGAAAGATTCAACTCAACTGAAACATATTAAAGATAAAAGAAAGAGAGAACTATTGGGTAGAGTTAAAGAGGTCTGTTTGAACCTGTTGGTGTATTGATGAGTTATGAAAGCTCTCAGAGGATATTGCATGATCACATTGACATGGTTTGGTTATATGATACATGTGGTGTTCATCTGTGTCTACAGGTGACGACATAATATTGTGTGTTTAGTTGAGAAAGATTATCCATTGACAAGAGGGCTTATGACTTTGATGTTGTGTAAACAAGATGCAAGGGATTCGACATTCAGAGGATGGCTGAGTGAGCTTTTAAGGAATATCTTCTTTACTAGTAAAAACCAAGACAGAGGTAAAAGTGTTTGGATGCATCCTCTCAGCACAGAAGTTTACAATTTAGAAACTTGATGATTTGATGTAAATTACAGTTTAGGAGAGGATTGATTGGATTTAAAGGGTTCTAAAACTTTGTACTGCCAGCAAGTTTATACATAATGGAGTATAAATAACAGTACTAACCAGTTAGTAACGGCCTAGAGTAAAGTTTTAATACTGCCAGTATAGTATTTCTTAAACACTGCTGAAGGACTTAGCACTGCGTGCATGAAGATATTAAGACTGTTGAAGAGAAAAGACGTGTTTAGTAATATGTTTGGACTTATTCATAATGTATATCTTATTATATTGAAGATATCTAATATCTTGTTGAATTTTTTTGAAGATTTGTAGTTATCTTTTAAAGGTCCTTGTTGTATAAATTTAGAGTATCTTAGGTTATTGTTTTTAGTTCATCACATCATAGAATTTATAGCTTCAAGGTTGTAAACCTTAGTACTAGATAGAGTACTCGTATTATTCATCATAATAATTATTAGAGCTTTTTCATTTTATTCATTTGTTCATACAGTTTACTACATTGTTATTATAAATCACTGTTACTTTGATTTTCCTTTCTAAGTATTTAAAGAGGAGATTCCGCATAACTCTATTAGTTATTAACAAAGTTTCTAAGACTTAGTTATATTGTATATATTCAATACCAACTAATCCTTTTCCAAGGTTAGCAAGATATGAGTTGGGCATCAACAAATGAGGTTGATGAAATGTGTCTTTGTGAGAATTTGTGGCCTTTTTATTTTTATAGGCAGATTTCGGGTAGAAGTGCGGCGCACAAAATAAATTATACGGCGCACATGGTGTGTTAATGCGCCAATATTTATTGACTTCATTTAATTTTCGTATCCAGATGGGAAGTGCGGCCCACAAAATACTTTATACGGCGTACTTAAGGAGTTAATTCACTATTTTGACCAGGCCTTTAATTCTTTTGACTTTAGGTAGAAGTGTGGCGCACAAAGGGTAAGTGTGACGCACATTTGCACTTTTCAGCTTGAGACTTTATCTTTTCTTGTATCTTGATTTTTGAAGTGTATAAGTACTTGATCTTTATTTTATTTGAGCTCGGGATGTCTTCAAGTGAACCTTCAAGTATTTCATGCTATTAAGTATCAAAATTTCATGAGAAATGATAAAATATGTATAAATAACGCCACCAAAAACATGTATAATTTAGGCGTTATCACCATTCCTACGAGCTTTTTCTTCGTCAAACCTAATATACTCTTTCATGGTAATGTTGGGGTCGTCCATATTTACTTGTGATAAATTTGCTAGGAAAGAAAGTTGTCAAATAGCCTAATACGTCGTGTTTAGTAAACTGAATACACCGTATTATACAAACACAATTCGCAAACAAACAAAAATACACATAATTTTACACTAATCTAGATTACACTAATTAATCTAAATTACATTAATCCTAAGTGTTAAGTTAATTTAATGTTAAAAACCAAAATATTAAATAAAAGTCAAGATTAAAATTTCACTCCCCGGCAAAGGCGCCAAAAACTTGATGTGTTATCGTATAGGTGTTATTTATGAGTATTCAAGTTTTAAGTTTATATTTTTCCAACTTTACCTAAAACAACACTTTAACGGGCAATTTACGATCAAATGGAGTTTCGTGGTAAGTAGGGTGTCGATCACTAAGAGCGAGAACTAATCTTTTATTTTATCAATATTTTGGTTAACTAAACTAAGTTAATTTAAACTACGTTAATTCTATTTCTATATGTTAAACCAATGCTAATCTCGTTAGTCCTAATTGCTAACGGGATATAAAAAGGGGTTTTAGCTGAGCGACTGGCGCAAGTTTGTGGTAACTTAGATCAACTTAAGACACAATAACACACGCAAGCAGACAGACAAAAGATAGAAGAGCGGTCTGGCCAAATATAAGAAAACTGCATTAACCATAATTAATCCAATTAAAACGTTGGTTTGTTTATTAAGTGCAATGAATACTTATCTCAAGGCGGCATGTCATTCTTAAAACGTAGGCGCTACTTCTTCTTAAGACCTAGACACATAGAATTCTGTCACAATTAAATGCATCTGCATAAAGCATCTTATTTGCTGATTATAATCTATCTTAGGGGTTAAAGCAATGGTGATCTTTTAAACCCTTGATCATAGAGACTTTACCCACTCTGTTATGGCAATTTATATACTATGTAGTCACTGGCCACAGTGCTTTACAATAGATTAGCCGTACTAGTTGATCCTAAGGGTCACCTGCGGTTCTAACTAAGCTCACTAATCTAAAGGCGAAGATAGGTCATTATTTATGATCCCATTGGTCTAGATATCTAAATCACTATATGGAGAGCCATCCCGACATCTAGCTAAGGTGGTCGGTATCACTAGATCCAGTTGAATGATACGTCGCATACAAAAAACACTGTAAACAAGTTATGAATTGTATAAACATAAACAAGCAAATTCTACGATAAAAATGAAGCATTCAGATAAACAAACAAAAACATTCAAATCTTCATAACAAATGGCTATACCCAAGGGTATTAGCCCGCAAAGTCCTAATCCAATACAAGAGTAATATTCAACCAAAGGTAAATCTGACCGATGTTAAACGAATGATACCAAAAATCGATACACGATTTACTAGATTAAAGGAGATTACAAAGTATTTTCCTATAGAAATTTGGAGCTTTTGCTTGACCTCTTCTGCTCTTATTGTCTTCTGAAAATCGACTTTTGTGGTTAAGGTATCAAAAATATGATTAAGCACACTGAAAACCCATTTTTAAGTTTTCTATTTATAGGGTCTAGAATTTGGTCGATACGACGTATCGAGTGAGATGGATACGGCGTATCGGGGGTTTCTTAGAGTAGGGACCACGTTCGATATCTTCCAAAATATTTTATTTCTTTATCTTGAATCGGCGGATATTAGTCTTTTCTGGATACGGTGTATTGGTCTTTAATTCTTGTGGTTTACATTTTTAAAGTTGGAAGGCACATATACGCCGTATCTTCCATGATGGATACGGCGTATAGGATGTTAGAACAGTAACCTTCAAGTGTCTTTGTTTAAGCTCCAAAATACGTGCCTTTTTTCTAATCTTCATAAAGTACTCCATAATTACTGCAATTCTCAAATACAATCGATTAAGTAACAATTCTTGCAATAATTATACAAAATGGATTATTTACATGGGATAAATAATGCTATAAAAGTAACATTATTTGATGTCATCACATCGTAACTAATGAAACATCAAATATAAAATAAAAATAGTTAGCATTGCATTTGTGCATTCGTACAAAACGTCGGTTAGTAATATATAGTTAGTGCTTGTACTTTATACTTTTGAAGATATTTGAATGCGTAAATATTATATATGCATATAAATATATTTGTCAATGCTTATAAACATATACCTATACAGTAAATCTAACATAGATATACATATAATTTTTATATACTTATACATTAAAAGGGTCGGGTCGGGTCGGGTTCGGGGAATTATGTCATCACCATCCCCGCCATCATCCTCGGTTTCATAATTCAGGCATTCTTCATCCCTATCCTCATCCCCGGTCAACTCGGGGATTCCCCAGTCAAATCGGGTTTGGGGATCAGGTCCCCATCGGGGACCCCTACTTGACATTAAGCAGTGCGCTTTGGGAGTCTTGAAATTTGCATCAACTTGAGGAAAAATATACGGAAATAGTTTTTGGGTTATATGTTCATTGCAAAGTTAGACGTTAATGACTAACTTTGCAATGGAACGATAACCCAAAGACTATTTGTCACACTTCACCTAGGCGGAAACACGAGGTGTAACATCATGGATATCATCACAACACAATGGTGTCAAAACCAATTAGAGGAACTAAAATGAAAATCGATAAACAAATAAGACACACTGTGCCATGACATATCTAACAGAGATAAAAGCGTTTGTCATTACAATGAGCAATATGTCATTACCGCCAAGGAAATAATCTCAAGATAGTCTAAAACAATCAAATAACAACCAAGTATAAACAATTCAACTGACCTAATCAATCTCTTGGAGAATTGACTCCGCATACAAGCCTATGGTCTCACTAGCCACTCTTCCTAACTTCAACATCCTCAAGATGATTACCTGAAAATGATGCTTAAAACATCAACACAAATGGTTGGTGAGAGTCATAGGTTTAAGACACGAAAATCAAAGCTTATAAACAATTACTGTGATTAATGCAAACATGGCATGATAATTACTGTACTTTATACAAGCTAACATGAAAAATGTAACCATACAAAGAGGGGGGGGGGCATTTTGGAACGAACGTTGTCCTCGATATCAACAAAGTATCATCACTTGGGTAGGAAACGTTTTATCCCGATCCATTAAAACCATCACTTCAATGGGTAGGAACGTTACCCTCGATCCCAATATCACAACAAATGGGTAGGAACATTACCCCCGATCCAAATACACATAAGCATTTAGCACGTAACATACAACAGCCAAGTAAAGTCCATATACTTTTAAAATAAAGACACATAATCAAAGTAATTAGAACATTTTAAATCTATTTGCATTCATTTCCATACCAATTTGAAAAGCAATGCTAAAAGAGGGGAATATGAACTCACCTGGATGCTAAACACAGCTTCAAATCTCACACGAAATTATACAAATTAATAAACACGATTATACGTGACAAACTAAATAGTTCGTGTCCATGTAACAACATATGCATGGATGTCTTAAGGGTTAGTTAACCATCATGGGTCACCCTGACACCATGCCCAACCTTAACCATCTCATTAACACTTTACACTAGCTACTTATAATTAAATCTGAATTACAAATCTATAGGTATTCTTATGTACTCAAAAACCACTTATTAATGACCTTTATAATTTATACCAAAAACCATACCATGTTTTATTTATGAGTACGGGGGGGTATTGTATTGTGGTTTAGGTAACCTGTCTATTTTTAAAATTGTATGGGCGAATGCTCCTATTATTTTTGGTTGTTGCGGGGGTATTTTGTA
Source organism: Tanacetum coccineum (assembly GCA_026074375.1). Lineage (NCBI taxonomy): Eukaryota > Viridiplantae > Streptophyta > Magnoliopsida > Asterales > Asteraceae > Tanacetum > Tanacetum coccineum. The sequence continues at coordinate 26,334 of BQNB010031439.1, read as the reverse complement.
TTTTATCAACTTTGCAAAATATATAAAATTAATAATACTTTAAATTAATAAAAAAAATAATTTTAAAAAAAAAATTTTAAATTTAATAAAAATTAATTAAAAAAAAAAAATTTATTTATAAAAATAATAGGGGTTAGTCGGTCGAGTATGCATAGTTATTGTTTGTTGTATATATTAATTATAATTAAATAAAATTTATTTCAAAAATAAAATAATATTAATTAAAAAAATTATTAATTAATTAAAAAAAAATATTTTATAATAATGTAATCTACCTTGTGATACCAAGTATTACTTACATGTGTAACTACTTCAAATAAAATCAAACTTTAAAATTGTCCTAATTCAGATCTGATTGCACACCAAAATATATCACTCTAACTACCATACTTAGACAAGCTTTCACTAATTTTCACTGGATTATCAATAGACATATGGAACTTAACTACTGTAGAAGGGATAAGCTTAATTCCACTTTTAAGTTAGGGTTTCACCCTCACCAACTTGACTAATTTTGACAGGATTACTCGTTATTGACCACTTTAGTTACCTGAGATTATTTGATTCAACTTCTCGACCGTAAAAACCTTTGTGGCTGGATTTTTTGAAAGTAAACTCTTATCTTGGCATTATTCATTGACTCAAGAAACATATCAATTTTAACCCCCACCCCCCCCCCCCCCAAAAAACCCCATTTTTTTTATCATCTAGATATCAGTCGTTACACACGACCCAAAATTCTGCTCAACCCTAAATCAAGTTTTAACGCAAATCTAACCTAACCAATTGCATGAACATGGCCCTAATCAAGCCCTAATCACTCTAGAATCATTAAACATCAAATAATATTCTGTATTTATGAAAACCTAGATCCTCATTGGTTTGTTTACTTGATTTAAAAGAAGAATAACAAAGAAGGAAGATTAATGATCATACCTAAAACCTTGCTAAATCTTTCATAATTCACTACCTAGTTCTTTATTCAAAGATAATTTTTGTCTTCTTAGGATTTTGGGGAAACAATTCATACGGCAACAAGAAGAGGGAAAAAAAGAATGGGCCAAGTTTGGTTGGTTTTAAAAATCTATCCTAACAAAGTCTTGTCCAAACAAATTTTAGTTAGTAAAAAAAATCATTTTTTATCTCTCTCCTTAAACTAAAAACCGGACCCTGTTATTATGATTATTCTATATCTGTATATATATAGTATAATTACATTATTACCTATATTACCTTAAGTTTTTATAAAATTCCTAAGCTAATTTGAAGTAACGACCTTTTTTACATAATGCCACTACTGACATTCTAAAATAACTTTTTATTTACATTCTCACCACAATTTTCTATTTTGGGAAAGTTTACGATAAAAACTTCCATATTTCAGTCATCATGCTTCTATTTCCAATAACTTACACTTCTTATAAACGATTAACTCTTAAAAACCAAGAATTGACGTAGCAATGCATGCAACACGTCTTTCATTTCCATTATCACCACACATAAACAGATGGAACACTTAAAACCAAACTCATATGCACACAAAATAAGACAATCATTTACACTATAATGACTTTCAATGAAATATTTAAACCACTTCAACATACATTTGAAACACATACGCCACGCAAGAACATACAAAAATGGACACTTAGCCTTTCTCTATAGTATAATATCTACCTGCTCAAATCATGGTTGTCTCACTATTTCTTAAAAAAATTCACTAGCCCCTCGAGATAAATGCTAATGCGGAAATCGTATTGGTTTATCGTTCTGTTGCGTTAGTTAGTTCCTTAATGAACTTTACGAATTTGTTCCTTGGGTTAGGTATATCGTTCTGTTGCAAAGTTAGTCCTTAACTTAGACCTCGCGCTCCGCAGCGGAGCGCGGGTTAAAAACCTCATTTTAACGAAATAGCAGTAGAGTGGTTCCCAAATCTAGTTGTCGAAAGAAATTCAATAAATCGGTTTCTAGAGCGAAATCACGAGTCAGGAACAATTTCAACAAGACCTTGACAAAGGACTTACGATCCTTTAATGTCAAGTGGCACCAACACACACGATATATTTTACACTTAAACGTTTATTAAACGCGAGAAAGAAAAGAAAGTATAATAACCCACCTCTTCATTCTTTATTATAAAAACTTACAAAACCTAGTTGCTGGGTATAACTTTTAATGCGACCACCGGGTATAACCCGATTAAAACTGCCATTTAAATAGACCCATTCCTTTTTAAAGCAATACCCTGCCTGAACGACTGCTCCGTTTCTTTTTTGACGTATACCGTAGGAGGTTCAGTGTTCTCTCTACCTATTTAACTTCTAAAAAAACACACATATTAACATGTAGTATCCCCATTTCACTTTACCATAACCTTACACTTACACAGCACAAGATCAAAAAAGAGGAATTTAATTTCCAAAATCAATTGTTATGGCAATTAAAGAAGGTTTATATAAGAACAACTGCTACTTACTGATACTTAAGGTGACCATCAATTTTCAATTTTAGGTTTTCTTTTTTAATTAGATATTTCAGATTTATATAAATAAATTAAGGGTTTTGGTTTTACCATGTTAGTTTTTTTTTAAATTTCGAATATTTATTTTCATTCTATTAGGGTTTCAATTGAACACTAGGTTAACATGAAATTTGGGAGGCTTTTGTTTAGTTGTTTTTTTGATGTGGTTTGGGTTTAATCTGAATTTTGTTCTTTTTTTGATATTTTTTTACAAGAGGATGACTAGGAGGAGGAATGGGGATTTGGGTTACTTTAAAACCATGATTTTGGATTGGTTTTAAAATAAGCTCATGGGGTCTTAAATAATTGTTCATGAGACTAAGTGAGAGTTTATCATCAAGTTCTTAAAGGTTGTTTCTAATGCACTTTATGTTTAATTTGTATATTTGTTGATGTGGTAGTTTTGGATAGTTTTAATCATGACTATTTGGGTAGTTTATTTGATTATTTGATAGATTACAGGTATCAGGTTTTTAATAAATTGTTACAAACACAAGATCTTGGAGATAATGATTATCAGGTTTTGATGTTTTTGTTAAATTGTAGCGCTTGTCCTATTTTGAGATATATCGCAACAACTAGAATCGGCATGTTATCAACTAAACAGTTGAATCTGATTAAATGAGGGTTGAAATAGGTAGGTTTGAGGGCTAAAATGGGTCAGTTAGGGGCTGAAATGGGTGTTAGAAAAGTTTTATAAGGCTTGATTTAGGTGGACATCAAAATGTTGATTTATCTTCGTATTTTGCCACTGTGCTTTCAGGGGGTCCATGATTAGGTAGATTTAAGTTATGTACGAGGTACCTAATTAGTAGAAGGTTAATCTAAGTTGTATACTAATATTGAAATTGTAGGGCCATGGTATTGATAAATTGTTTACGATAAAAATATTATGGTTGGCTAATTTAGAATGTATGTAGCAATAATAACTTTTTGAGCTGAAGGACAGCTAAGATTAAGTTAATGCATTGAGTTATAGCTATTTGAGTTCGATGAAATCAGAAAGCTATATATGTAGAAAAATGTGTTGTAAGTCAAGTTTTTAGCTACAAGTTGTTGTTATTTCCTGAATGTATTTGTGTTAAGTATGGATCGTATAAATACAGTAAGTTTAAACCGGCCCTCTATATATGATTTCAGAAATGCAGCATATGAAGCCCCCATTAAGAGGGATTACACAGGATGCTAAAGGAAGAGCATTGGTAAATTGTTTAAGAATATTTGGAATTCAAGAAATAAAAGGGTAGTCACTAATCTTTATCAAATCATAATTCTTTAATTTAGTTTGCCTGTTTGGATAACTGGGGTTTTGGATGCTTTTGTTGGGTGTTCGGGGCTGTTGCGAGACTGCAGTAGTACAACTGTACAGGGGTGAATAGGTTAGTATTAACTGGTGCTTAGATTGCTTTTAGGGGTGTTTTGGTTGACAAATCAGCTTATATGCGTTAATTTCTTTTTTTCTTTTTTTTTTGGATAAAGAGTTACCCCGGTAAAGTATGTTAATTTCTTTAAGCAAACAAATTTGTCAATCCTTTTTTATCTGCATTTACGAATCTTAATAAGCAACTTATTTTTGTTTTACCACGATCCAAAAAATGTTCTTACATAACATCTTATGGCTCATTTATGTTTGAAGTTTTTAACACCAATTAGAACTGCATAAGCTCTTCAACATAAGCTAATTGAAACACCCCAAAAGTAAAAATGCTATCTTAGAATTACGAACAAGGTTACTTATGTAACAGTGACTGCTAATCTGTTATCGCCATTGATAAGGCTTCTAGGAATTTCACTAAACTCGAGAGGTCCTTTTTGATGTTTAGGGATTATGATGCAACGGGCCGCAGACCAAGTTTGTTGGATGGGAGAGTAGGAAAACTCTTGGCTACAAATGGTCTAATAATTTATTAAGTGGCCAACCAATAGATGGCATTGACAATGTGTAAATATCTAGCTTACGGTTAGGGCTGCGATTGATCGGGTCTAGTGGTCGCCTTTGATGCGTTAGCATTTGTAGAATTTGTAGATGCAAATAGTTACGCGATGTTGGCAATGGCATCTGACAAAGTAATGGTACCTGAAACGAGTCATCCTCGGTAGCACGCAACATATGACGAACTCAAGGTGATTGATCTATTTTGTATATTATTTTTTGTGGTGCTGATTTTTTAAAATTGTTATGTGATGAAATTGAGTAGAAGTGAGGCATAAGTTCTTTACTTTAGATGGAATTTTAGGGTGGTTTTAGACACTCTTTTTATAGCTTCTGGGTATTTTTTTTTTCTTACTATAAGGCTTTAGAAAAATAAGTGCTTTATTTATATAAGATTTTTGAGTCTTTAAAACTTGATTGATGTACGGATTAGTGAACTTCTAAACTTCCTACAAAGATATAGCATAGCATAAATAGTTAGTGGCATCCCAATTACTCAGTAGTAATTATATATAGGCAACGTATGTACTTGAATGAATTATCAAAACTTGAAAATGATAGTTGTAATATTTTTGTTTTAGTTCAGTTTTATGTCATTTTCAAAAAGTAAAAGTAGTATACATATCTGCTACCTATTTCTACTGTGTGATATTATTGATTTGCTAGGACAAGGTAAAGGTACTAATGTTTCAAGTTACTTTATACAATACTAGACAAGTATACATGTCTCCAAAGTCCAATACCATCAATAGCTATATTCATGTTTCAAGTTCCACATAACTGAAGTTTAATCATATATAATTTGCATAGATTTTGATGTGTGGAGAGGGAAAGTAATTTATATGTACAGTTGCCAATAGCCATACAATGTAACCTAAGTTTAGGCATAGGAGAACGAAAAGAGAACTTCATTCCCATATAGGAAAATCTTACATTACTTAAGCAAGGTAAACATTACACGGTTACTCTTTTCTTTACCTTAAGGAATACTTAGAGGTTTGAAAATGGCGCCGTGTGTCGCGGGGGGGGGGTGGGGGGAGGGGTGGCGAACAGGGGGCGGGTGGGGAGTCGGGTGGGGGGGGGGGAGGTGGGGAGGAGGGTGGGGGGGCTGGCGGGGCGTTGTTGGCGTGCAGTGGGGAGGGCGGGGGGGTAAGGGGGGGGGGGAGGGAGGGGGCGGGGGGGGGGCGGGGGAAGGGTCGGGGGTTGGAGTGGGCGGTGCGGGGGGTGGGGGGGGGGGGGAGGGGTTGCATTGGAGGTTGGGGGTGGGGGTGGGGGAGTGGGGGTCGGAGGGGAACTGCTGGGTAAGTTTACGGGTTAATATGGGTAAATTGGTGTCAAGTTATTTTTTTTGTGCTGAAGTTTATTACTCTGTAATAACCAATGTGTCAGAATGCACAGGGTAGAAACATCACAGTAAAGCCTGCTGATAACCAGAAGAACAAAAGGATGTCGACGTAGCAAGCACTAGGAGAAATTGTTCCCGTTCAGATAGCTGGATATGCACATCCTAGGAAAACTCACCCAAATGTTGATTATAAGTTGCTATAATGTTTACCAAGAAAAGGGTACGTATCAGCGAAGGCGTTTTGAGCAGACGAGATTATGCAGTGTAGATTTCTTGATGTCAAAGCAAACAATCTGATTTGAGTTGAGGTTTAAAAAAGTTTGACTATAAACTGTTGTCGTATGGTTTGGAGTATATATTTGTATGCAACGACATTTTTCATAGTGTATAAAGAAAGGGAGAAAGAAATGAGATTGCGTCAACTTTTGCTTTATAAACTTTGTATGTGGTTAGCGCCTTATGGTGCAGCATGTGTAAGTTGGTTATTTAATAGTGTAGATGAGTGTGTTAAAAACACACTCAATTTGTACCCCGTCAAATACTATTTAATAGACTAAAAATGCTAAAATATGAATAATTATTGTGCAAACATGTTTGGTATTTTTATGTCTTGCAGGTAAAACGGATTGAAAACAATGCAAAAACGGGTATTTACAGGTTCGTTTCAATCAAGAGTGCTTAATAATCATGATCAAGACAGAGTCGTGAAAATGCCTCGAGCATGCCATTGGATAAGAGAAGCGAGGAGAGTGTCCAACGGTGGTCATGGATTTATTGGGAGCCTTTAACCTTTTAAGGACGGGCCAACCCAAATTCAATTAAGCCATTTAAAGCCCAAGTGAAGAAATAAAAACTAAGCTTATAATATCAGATGACGTCAACTTACTTCAGTCTCACGTGAGGCGGAATTACTATACATACTAAACACGAAAAAATACGACGTCGTTTTTCAAAAGCGAAAAACGTCAACCCACAACCGGCCCAAATAAAAGAAAAACTTCTGACCAGCCCAAAATGTATAAAAAAAAAAAATTTACATAACGGCCCTTCAACTTTTAGCTATTTACGATTTTTTTATATAATAAACTTTATTTCTCAAATATATACCACATATCTACCGGACTATTTCAGTTTAAAAATATCCGCGACATAGATCTTTCGAATTCGAACAAATTCAAGCCTTTTATTGCAATGCTTTCGACTTATGCCGTTTTTTTAAAACAATGTTGAAGTTTAATATAAATTGAAAAAAAAGATTTACAAAACGTACCCTCAACTTTTAACTATTTACGACTTTTTAACATAGTAAACTTTATTTATCAAATATATAACACATATCTACCGATTCATTCAGATAAAAAACACCCGCGGAAAGATCTTCAAATTGCGAACAAAACGAGCCCAATATTGTAATGCTTCTGACATACGCACGATTTTATAGAAAATGTTGAAGTTTAATATTCCGTGATTGTTAAAAAAATGGTCCGCAAAATAAAAAAACATGTGTTACATACGAGTTAGCCCCGCCGCAACGTGTGGACAGATTTCCACTCAATATTCATTCAAAACAAATTCGCCAAAGATTATGCCCCGCGACAATGCACGGCCTATGTAATCAAATCGCACAAAAACAAACCACACCGCAACTTGCGAAAAGTCCAGCTCTTATGCAATCAAAAACCGCCCTACGCTATGCCAAAAAATATATTGAAAAAAGATAAAATTTAACGCCCCGCAGCAACGCGCGGGTAACCATGCTTGTTAATTCCATAGCCATCACATGTTCTTACACTATGATTGTTTTGGCCTGTGGAGCTTAGGCGGTTGCATGGGGAATATTATTCTCATTCAAAGTTTTTCAAATTGAATCAATAAGAACGAGATTGGTGCTTATTAATTTAAGCACAATGGATTGTACAGTGATCACTCTATCACCGGCTGGTATCATCTGAAATTTGTATGACAATCCGATGGCACGACACACGATAGGCTATTGGATTGGTTAATCATAGTGCGTGTGTAATCATTGGGATCAATTTACAAATTCACCCTCACACCCTATAAATGTACCCCCATGCTCCTTCATTGATTTGGTATGAGACTTTGGCTCATTAGGATTTTTAGTTTTAGTTTTACTCTTTCTAGATTTTAGCTTATTAAATGTTTTAGATTAGCTTATTTTGGTTTTTAGCTTATTGTAACAAGTTTAACGCGAGAGCTTATTGAGATTTTGTAACAAATATGGTTTAAACTTATTGTAATTCGTGGTTTGCTTATTAAAAAGCTTAATCGTTCTTTTTCCTCGTCGCTTGTTCGCTTATTAATTAAGCTGAGTTCTCGAGATTATTCTCTTAGCTTATTAGTCTCAAAGCTCCTTAAAAGCTTAAAGATCGAATCATATAAGCTCTCTAAAGCTTATTTGAATCATTCTTATTGGTTTTTAAGGACTTTTCGAATAATAAGATCAAATAAGCTCAGATCTAGCTTATTGTCGTGCTAAAATTGTTTTAATGTTTTTAAATTCTCTTTTTATCTAAATTAATAAGCTTCTAAATAGCTTATTCGATTTCACTTGAGCTTATATTGCTTAGTTCAAATTTTAGTTAGCTTATTGATTATTCGTGTTGAGATTTAATTCGTTTAAGTGCTTGTAGCTTATTTAGATTTCTAGACACTATTTTTGTACTGCTTATTAATGCTTATTTCGTATTTGTGTTGGCTTATTAAGTAGACTTAGTTTGTCGATCTTGTTCTAGCTCATAATTGTTTAACTTATTGTCAAGGCTTTAAGTCTTTGTGCTTATTTTGAGGTTATCTTGTAATTTTAGTGCTATTGGCTTATTCTCGATTGCTTATTCGTATTGCTTATTTTCCTAGCTAGTGCTTAATCGGTTTTAGTGTTTAGTTTTCATTAGGATTGCTTATATCGAATTGTTTAGGGATTATAAGTGCTTATTCTGTTTCTGAGTTAGCTTATTGAAATTGTTATCGTGGATTATTCTGTGAACTTTTTCTATACTCAGGCTTATTCGTTTAGCTTATTTTATGCTTATTATAGCTGTGCGTTTGGTTTGGTTTATAGAAAATTAGATCTGGGCCACGTTTGCATTTGGATCTTCGTTTGGTTTATAAAATTTTTATTAGGCCTTGTTGGATTTAGTATGGACTGTGTTTGGTTTGTAGAATTAGATTAGGCCCTGTATTAGTTTGATTGGGCCTATTGGATTGTTGGGTTTGCGTGACAGATTTGGCAATTTGTTATAAGTATAATAACTGTGTCTGTTAACAGTTTGTTTATTTGTTTTGCTTTTGGTACCGGTCAACTCATGAGTCGTGGAGCTTAAGGATTTAGTAAGCTAAAAAGAATTTGATTATTTTTTTTAGCTTATTAAATCAGGAGGTTATCGTTTATTTGCGGCTCTTCAATTCGGTTCCATTTTCTATCCTTTTTCAATTTAATAGTGCAGCTTTAGTATAAAAATGTTTAGCTTTGCTTATTTGATCATTATGCGTAGCGAGTAGTTAATTAGTGTTTGTTGAAGTGATATTGTGAATTGGGAATTAAGTGTGGATTTGAAAAAGGTTTAGTTGATTAATAATCTTTGATTATTTAGATTTGTAGTTTGAATGTTTTAAATGGTAAAATTCGGAAAAATAGTCAAACTACACATCTAGTAATTAATATCTTTTTAAGAGGTTTTTGTCAAAATAAACCAACATTGTGAGATAATTATCTTTTCTAAGGAAATTGATTCGTTAATAAACCTTAATTCACATTTAATGAACTTTTTACATCACTTAGCAAGCATTTTCGTTTCATAAATCTTCTAGATAATTTTGGCATAATTCTCATTTTTTAATTATTTAGTATAATTCTAGTATTAATATTAGTATAATTTTTTTAGTTTTGAAAATAGTTTTTAAACCAAAACATTAAAAGATAATCAAGCATTATACTTCAAAAACATAAATGTGGTTTTCAATTCAAATCTCGTTGGGACTTCGACTCCGGAAGATTGATTATTGTTTGTCCTCAAGCAATTTTCTTATCCTACGGGAATTAATATATTATATTACTCGACTCGATTTTATCGAATCATTTAGCTTGGCTTATTTAAGCTTAATGATAGCTTACTAATAAGTCGAGTGCTTATTTACTTAACGATTTGCTTATCGGACTTAATGGATAAGCCTAAACCTACTTACTTGGTTTAAGGGGCCACAACCCAATATGAAACAACACAACACGGCTTTAAGCCCACTGTGTAGCTTATCGGATAAGCTCGTGTATAGCTTATTTGATAATATCCAAACTTGGATACTAAAAGTTTGCTTATTTTGGACTTTTCATTTCACGGATCATCTAATTTGGCTTATTGGGCCTAAAATCCCAATAAGGACCCGAAAGAGTTTTTAACTTGATTATTAAGGGATTTAATAGTATAGTAGACTTGATTTGCCAAGTATATCTTTGAAAGTTGTTGGAAACACGAAAAGTGTCGGTCACTTCCAAGTTGTAACAGGTCTTAGCTCGTAGTTAGTATAATGATTAGATTAGTAATCTAGTCCGGCCCAAGGCCCATGGGAGGCCCAACTAAGCCCATGGCCGGCCTCCATTGTAGTATTTATACACCCTCTCCTAGTCTTGGAGAGGGTTGGTTGTTCCATTTTTCCATTTACTTCATTAATACATTCATCCATTTTCCATCCAATTCTCCTCTAACATCACAACCCACATCTCACTCTTGTTCTTGGTTTGATCATAAGATTACTAGTATTCTACAGTCCCCAGCCGGCGCCCTTGAGGGATAAAGTCAGTGCCATTATATGAACAACACCGACAAGCACCGGCCAACTAACAGAACAAAACGTCTTGTTCTTCTTTTTATCATCTCACTGTTTCAAAATTACAATCCCTAGAAAATTCCATTGCCGATTTTTGAAGGTCCTAGCAAAAACTCTAAATCTCTCTTCATCTAAACCTTAACAATCCATTGTGCATCATGCCAAGCTCACAAGATGTTGATCATCACGACACCACCCACTACATCCCCATGTATCATCGTACCGGAGGTTTCACCGGTCATGAAAGGGAGATTTACAAATCCCTTGTGAATCGCCTTTTTCATGAAGGTAGAGTCGTACTTCCCGACTTTCTAGAAAGTGAACCAAATCTTCGCGCCACTTTCGCGGCTATTGGTTTTGATTGTCTTCTTGACATTAACGAACAAATTTGCCCTTTATTCGTCTTACAATTTTACAAAAGTGTTCGGCTCATTCGAAACCTAAATGGAACTCTTTGCATTGGTTTTGTCATGACAATGTAGAAACCGTCCTCACCCTTGAGAACTTTGCTCGAATTCTTAGGATCCCTTGTGTGGGTGTGTGCCTATACTCTTCCGAATGGTCTATCTCATCTCTCCAAAGAAGTTGTGATCCTCATCCCAATCTCTATCCTCCTCCTCACGAGGATCCATCATTAATTCGTGATGCCTTGTTTCATCCAAGAACCGAGCCAAAAATTCGCACCATCAAAAAGGGTAGCGTGACTCTCGAACCTTTTCAAATGATCAATAACGTGATTAGGGAAAACTTTAAAAAATAGGAGATTATCCTTAGTGATAATGCCATTAGCCTCACCGGTCACAAGGATCATCCTAACGTCTCCCTATGTTACATGCTCTATTGTCTCGCCAATGGCAAACCTTTCAATCTTGCCTATTTTATCGCTCATCGAATGGTAAGTGTGACTCAAAGCTCACAAATGACTCTTCCCTATGCCATGCTTCTCACAAGACTCTTTAAGCATGTCCAATCCAATCACCCTTATCCATTGCCCGGTGAATTCTATCTTGTTGATCATGTGATGATTCCCCTCTCAAGCAAAAGAATATATCGTTTCAAAAATAAAGGTAAGAGACCACGTCTTCCAACTCCAACTCCTTCTAACTCTTCCGGATCTTCCCAATCACCTCCAAATCAAGGAACTAGTGCCAACCCAAGTAGTGATCCCATTGACAACTACACTCTTGATCCCATTGCCTACATGAACCAACTCCCGCCAATTGAAGGAGGAGAATCCCCAGAATTCAAGCAAACCAAAGGATTGTTCAAGTGCCTCTTCCATTACCTTTGCAAGAAGAAGTGAAGTATGCTATCCGGGAAAAACTATTTGTGTGTCATGGTATGATAAGACAATTTGAATTATGTATTTTGGTTTCTTGCCCCCCCCCCCTCTAGCGGTATGGGAGCATTTGGTTTTTAGACATTATGACTTATGCATCACTTTGCTTATATAATAGGATTGTCTTTCTTGTGTGCTCTAGAATCATAACCTAGGAAATTATTTATGCAAAAATTTCTCTTCCTTAGTAGGAGCGTTTGTCATAGTCATTTTCCGTAGGATATACGTCTAGAAACAAACCTATAGAAACCTAAACATATCTAAAACAGTAAGCACCAAAGCTTAGGAGTATCACAAAATCTTTAGAGGCTCATTGCCAAAAAATTTGGTTAAAATTGTTTGCTGTCAGGATGGGCCGGTGCTGTTTGCAGCAAGCCGGTGCCCTTGACCCAATGGCACCGGCCAGCCGGTTCTACAGAAGGTTTTTCCAAAAATTAAGGTCATCTCTTTCTCAACTAATCCCATAAATATGTTTATTAGACTTGCCTCATTACTGCCAGGTAGTTGGCTTTGCCTTGTTTGACTTAAAATGGCTATATAATGATTGTGTTTAGTGAAAAAGTAGTGGTTTAGGCATTAAATGTTTTGCATGAACTTTCACTATAAAATTGGGCATAAACCCTCATCTCTCTCACACCTAAAACCTGCAAACTCTCTTCATCAATAGTACTCTTTACTCTAAAAAAAACCATGGCTTCAAGTGCTTGCTCCTCAACCCAAAATCCACCAAGAAAATTGGCCAAAATCGACTATATTGATCTTACCTCAAATGAAACCTCACCACAACCATCACAACTCAACCCCATTGTCACAATTGACACCACACTAGCCCTCACTATACCTCCATTAACCTCAAATCAAGCAACACCCATGGTAGAACCCTTTACATCTCCATTGGCTCCTAGAGCTCTCATTTTCTCTACTCCTCCAAACACCCCCATAGAACCTCATCCATACCTCTCCTCCACTAATAATGCACCACCAAGATCGACAAATCCATTTCCTCAATCCATTGTTCAAGACCTACCACAAACACTTCAACAAAATTCACCCATTGAACCCACTCTTCCTTCTCACAACCTACCCAATCCATCTATGGAAAGGGAAAATATTGAACAAGAAATCCGAAATCTCCAAACCTTCCATCAAAATGTTCAAGAAGCAATCCAAAATGCACAATATGTGCAAGATAACCTCATTCCTCCTACCTCCATTACTCATGTTCAATTGCCTCCCCCTTTCTACCCTATCTCCACCTCTACCCAAACACCCCTTTTCGGTGCACCATTCCCTCCTCCAAGCATTTTTGGACCCCTTGATCAAAGCCTTCGGCTTGAACAACCTCCTAAACCACAAGATCATACTTGTCCTCATTGTCTCAGAACCGAATCCATCATTAACAATTTCCAAACCGAAACAAGGTTTATGCTCAATCATGTCCTAGAGCGCATAAATGATATTTCTAACCGTTTGCCCCAAGACAAACACTAAGTTCTATTAGCATTAAGGTTTAGAAAACTTAGGCATTACCAATCATGACTTTAGTTTTAGTTGACATCAAGTCAATTTTGTTTACTTCATGAAATTGTAATGTTTATGTTCAAGTCTTAGATTATTGTCTTTCGATGATGAAATGTGATGTTTTACGATTGTGTTATCCTTGCTTATATTCCCTCTTATCTCCTAATTCCTGAATATGTGTTTGATAAATTTTTTGAATGAGCTTGCTTCCCGCCAAATTTGTTTGTCTATGCTGTCTTCCTACAGGTCAGCCGGTGTTGTTCGATAACAAACCGGTGCCCTTCTAGAACAGCACCGACAGAGCTGCAGCTTCCCAGATTGATTAAAACTCACTCATTTTGTAAATAAATCTCATATCCATTTATTAATAGACATCTTAAGTGCAGGTATTAGCAAGAGGATGCACTCTTTGAGGGGGAGCATTATATTTGACTTTTAAAAGTCAACTTATTTCTGACATCTATCGGATAACTATGCTATGCCTAACCTTGTACTTGTCTTGTAGCCTATTTCTATACTCTTGACAAGTCTCTCCTAGGAGATGCTCTCGTCAAGGGGGAGCACGCCTATTGGTTCCCTTGAATCAATATCTCTTCTTTTCTTATATCTCTCATTCTCTATCATTTCTTTTATGGTTAGTTTTTCTTCGACGCTCTTTTTGTTTCGACAAAAAGGGGGAGAAGGAAGTAAAAAACTCCAATTTAGAACTTTTAGTTTTCTAGTTTTTACTTTATAAGCTTATGTTTTGTCATCAACAAAAAGGGGGAGATTGTTAATACAAAGCAAACCGTAAAAACGTTTATTTATATTTTACGATCTCTCTTTTTGTTTTGTCGAAGACAAAACATAAACCTATAAAGTAAAAACTAAATCTACTTGTTCTAAGCCAATAGTTTTTCTAACTCTCTAAAACTAATCTCTAATTACTCTTTGCATTTCTCTCATAACATATAAACTTATCATATCAACAAGTCTTTCTAATATACTTCTTGTAAATAATCTTTTTCTCCAAAGTTATTTTCACAACAAACTCTTTTCAAAAAAATCACAACTCTACTAGTCTTTTTCACATAAAGACCATATTCACATAAACATTTCTTTAAGTTATTTCTTTAAAAAAAAGGTCTTCTTCAAGATTATACATTACTTATGTTTAATCACTTTAAACTATCAAAGTTCATACTTATTTATCAAAAATAAAAAAAGGCTTTACAAATCCTCATATTATTCTTTAAGATTTTAAAACATAAAATCCGGATTCAATTACTGTATTGCACCGAAGAACCACCTTAGCAGTAAACTGTGTTTACTATACAATATCCAACTCATTTCTCTTATTCTATATACAAAGAAATCACATTTCTCTATTTTAGATAATCAGTATATAACTGATCTCTGATCCCTGTTATTTCTTTGTCTTTGTAGATTCTATTATAGAAAGATATATTGTCAAGATAAGTAAACCTAAAGAAATAATCTTGTCATAACCATCATACAATTCAAGGGTATCCACATCCACTATGAACCAAGCTTCTTAATCTCAAGCTCTTTTCTATCTAATCATTCTATTATTCCTTCTAAGAAGTGTAAAGTACTTGGTGATGATGAATGTAAATGTTAAATGTTGGTACCTAATAGAGGACAAACACTTTGAAGAATTGTAAACCATATTGTTGGTTATATCAAATCTAGATTAAGTAATGGTGTAGGGTGTTAGGTATAATTGTTGAATGGTTCTTCGTCATATGAACCTGTTTTAACTAGCTAAATAGCCAACCGGAAAAAAGTAAGTTAATGTTATGAGGCTTCTCCGTCCATTTAAAGGATAATGGATTAGTGGAATTCAAACACTCGTAGAAGATTGACTCGGCGGAATAAAGTAGGCAAGGAAAGTGTCCATGTAGCCGAACCGCCTATATAAAGAATGTGCCTTATATCCTTTTGGGGCATCCAATACTTGTATTATTGTATATTCACATGATAAGCATTTGGTGTGTTAATATAATCATGACTACATCACAGAGAGTCTAAACAATGCCTAGTTACTGAAAAGTGCAAAGGCTTAGAACGTTATTAAAGCTTTGTCTTTTACTTATTGCTCAATGTATCTTGGATTTGATTTGAATACGCCCAAGTGTTAATGTACTTGTTTTATATTGTGACCACGAAATCTATTTCACATTAAATCAATCATTGATGGACAATTAGATATAAAAGATTTTAAATTTTATAAACAAACTTTTTGATACAAGAAAATTTTATAGGAAAATGCATTCACCCTACCCCCCCCCCTCTACGTTTTCCACAAGGATGTGGAAACTAATCTCTACTGGGAATTTGGGAAATTTACATCTAAGGATAGTGAATCACTTACATCATGCTACTCAAGGTTTTACAAGATGATGAATGAGTAAGTTAGGAATTCGTGCATCATTGATAATCATCACGTGAATGTTCAACTCTTACTTAAACTTAAACTAGAATGGCAAAGGTTTATGACAAATGTCAAGCAAAGTCAGGATTTAAAAAATGTTTCCTACCACAAACTCTTTGACATCTAAAGCAACATCAGAATGAAGTGAATGAGATTTGAACTAAAAGACAAGCAAGGAATGCTAACCCACTTGCACTTGTTGCTGCTACTCAACAACTAGTTTATAATCCTCATCCAAAACCGACCTACTATACTCAAACATCAACAAACAGGTCACCGGGTGCTACCAGAAGCAAAGGAAAAGAGTTTGATAATGCTCCTTCACCACCTGAGTCAGATCATGAAGCAGTCAGTGATGAAGAAGAGACTCCAAGGGACAAGGAAATTCAAAATTTTATGGCATTAATATCAACATCCTTCAAAAAGATCTACAAACCTACCAACAACAACCTCAATACTTCTTCAAGCACTAGGAATAAGAATGTTGATAATACTCTATGTCACACCTCGTCTAAGGTGGAAACACGAGGCGTGACGGAGGGATTGATCGTCATAACACATGGTGTCAATATAGAGAACACTAAATGCATTGTAGATAAAAGTGTTATGATGTCCTCCGACAAAAAGTAGGTACTTGTGCCGTGACTGGTCGAATCACAACACATAGTCAGAATTATTACAAACCAACTCCCAAATTTGGAGTGATATATATCTAAAATAATCCAAATACATAACCATAAATAAGTCTCCTAAATGCAAGCTGCCAAAGAATAGATCCTCAAGCGGATACTCTTAAGTTTGCTAAAGGCCTTCTAGACTAGGGATATCACTGAGCATTTCCTTCACCTGAAAATGATACTCGAAAATGTCAACATAAAATTGGTATGCTCGTAGGTTTAGAGTGTAAACCCAGTTGTTGTGCCAGATTTAAGTAGGACAATAGTGCAATACAATAGCAGAGTGCAAGCATTATAAATAGTATTCCAACGGGAACATAACAATCATATCATATCCTAACAAGTCAGTCAAACAAAGTCCAATAGTGGCCCAAGCGCTTATAGTTTTCCGAACCTATCGCCTACCAGCTGGAGCTACACAGTCGGCTAAGTAGTATTATGAACAAATCCAAATAGCATGCATGAACATATACAACATCATTCACATGCGCAATTATAGGCACATAGCATTGTCCAAAAGCGTAGAAACAATTTAGCACAGAAGTAAAACAGTTTGAAAAGATTTGAGTATCATGTTCCCCTAAGGAAAACAGTTTAAAAGTAGGGCTACGAGAACTCACCTTAATCAAGGATGAATAGTAGCTGATATAAGATGATCAAACAACAACGTGCAAAGGCGTCCAGTCACGACCTAACAATTAATGTCCGGCTCAGAAATATATTTATATAATGTTTACTTAAATTAATGAATATGAGTTTTAAAAGTGATTTTGTATCACTGTCTTTAGTATTATTGGTTGTGTGGTGGTTGACAAGTTTGACTCAAGGAAAATACATCAAAGTATATACATTAGATATTATATACTTATACTATTTAATAAAAATAGGCAAGCAAAACAAATAAGAATAAACAAATACAACGATAAGCAAATTTATTAGAATATGTCTCGGGCTAAATGATAAGCAATTATTAAAATATGTTTCCGCAATCTTCCCAGAAAACCCCAAGTTATCTAGATTAAGTGTTTAAATTATAAGTATTAACACGTTTTTTATATCCGAAATAAATAGTAGGAGTTTTATACTTTATTAAATTATAAAATTTATTTTTCGTCTTTTAGTCAATTATTAAAATAATACTATTTTATTATTTCGTCTTTTTGTCGGGTTTTTAAGAAAGAAGGTTCTTGTAAAAATATTTCTAAGTATGATATTTTTATAAAATTTCGGCATGAACCGTTTGTTTATAAACGCTTCCAAGGTCGTAGACCTTATTCCCAAACACTTTTCCTCAAATAATCATTTTCCGATAAGATGCCAAATCCCACGTTTACA
The DNA here is from genome assembly GCA_026074375.1 of Tanacetum coccineum. Taxonomy (NCBI): domain Eukaryota; kingdom Viridiplantae; phylum Streptophyta; class Magnoliopsida; order Asterales; family Asteraceae; genus Tanacetum; species Tanacetum coccineum. The sequence goes on along the minus strand of BQNB010031439.1, from coordinate 8,384 downwards.
TTACGTTTTATCAAAACACATTTTTAAACGACTATTTTAAATATTCCTAAACTATATAAGTATAAATTAAATAAATCGATCGAAACCCGTTTTAAATGTTCAAGTTTACTTGTTTTCCACCCACTTATTGGGCCATAAGGCCCAATGTTAGTCCAAAATCATTAATATTAGCTTTTAGTCCATAATAGGACCAATGTCGAGTTTACTAATTAGTCCAAATAACGAAAAGCCCAATATTATCAATAAGCCCAAATATACCAAAGTCAAATAAGCAAAAGTAGTAAGACGCCAAAATAAGCCGTGTAGCCAAATAAGCCATAAGCCGCGAGCTTAATGGGCTCGTTTTGGGCTATCCGACCCAATGACCACAAATAGCTATCCAACTTCTTAAACCGACACTTTTCGACTAAAATAAGCACTACGAATAAGTTGAAAAATAAGCCGAACGAAGAACCCAAAAAATAAGCCAAAGCTTATTGGGCCTTAGTTGGGTCGTTGGCTTGCATAAGCCCAAATAAACAGTTCCAAAAATATAATAAGCCCTAAATAAAATCAATAAGCTATATAATAAGCGAATAAGTACTTTTAGTATCAAAATAAGCTAGGACATAATCCACAAAATAAGCCGAACCCACAAAGGGTACAAATAAGCCGCGACTTATTTGCCCTTCTTAGGCCGACATCTTATAAGCCCAAAATAGACTACGAATAGCTTATAAATAAGCTATTAAGCTACGAGGTCTTTTTAGTTTCAAAATAAGCCACGAAATAAGCTATAAAAATAGAACAAAAGTTTAAATGACCAAAAACATCTTTTTTTGTTTCCTTTTTATTGCCGAAACCAAAATAAGTCATAATAAGCACTCGTGTGCTTATTATTAAGTTGATTAAGCTATAAGCATATATGACCAAAAGTTTTATTTCACCAACACAACCATAATATTACAATGATACTTTTCTTATGTTTCTTTTTATTTTGTTCGAACTAAAACACAACCCTTTTTACATTTTATAACTTTTTAGTTTTTCATTTTACAAAAATTAGTGTACTAGTAATGTTTATATAACATAAGATTAACAAAAGTACAAGTATTATTAAGAAATGATTACTTACAAAAATAGAAGGCTTTAGGAGAAGATTAAAGCTAACCAAACAACCCAAACGTTGTTTATTTACCCAAACGATCACTAGAACCAAACCCGAATGTATCTAAGCTTCTATGTTCTTGAATCAAGATGAATAATGTATGGTTTTGGGTGTTGGTGTGTGCTCGTCTGAACCAAGAAGAAGAGAGAAAAAGAGAGGGTTTTTGGTGTGTGTGTGTGTTTTAGGTGTTGTAGTGTGTGTTTTCAAAATGAGAGACATAGACAAATAATAGGACAAATGGCTCCAATATTCTTGCTACCTTGTCTCCAAGGGGTCTGATCACATAAGGGATCCAAAGAGAGGTATCCTATTTGATTTTTGGACTCTTGTCGGGACTTGTGTGGTGCTCGGTTCGTTAGTAAACGTAATCATGAAAGTTTACGTATTGAAGTAAGTGCTGTAAATAAGTCTAGTAGTTAAAATATCAAAAGAAATAATTTTATAGATGTTTTAATTCAGTATGGATAAAAAATTGACGTGCCGGGACGCGTTGTTTGACGTTTTAAGTTGATTGCGGGATAAATTTCCCAGTAAGTGATTAAATATATATTTATACGAATAACAAGAATAATTCAGGCATAAAGTAAACTATTAAATAAGTAAATTATGGATTGACTACCGTTAACACGGTAACTGATCTGACAGAATCAACCAAAGTAAATAAATCAAAGGATTAAATAGTACATTCTAAGTCTAGAAAATTTGCAAAGGTTACACTCCAGGATCAGACAGAAGAACTGGGTATGACAAACAGACTAGGCAGTCTAAGAAATCAGAGGGTTTTAATGATTTGCTGGGAATATGAAAAATGTTAGTGACTTGGTAGTATGAGATGAGGCAAGCGAATGGGATTCAATTTGTTTTTAATTGTTAAAAGAGTTTGGGCATGTGTAAGTAATGCATGAAAGCAAAAAAAGGACAAGGATTCTTCTTATCATAGGAACAAGATTGTGCTAAACGTGGAAGCAACAAGAAGCTTGGGATTCAGATAAGTGCAGTAGCAAGCCAGCAACATCCCCCGATTGGGTGGCAATATTCAAAAATGCAGAGAAGAATAAATCAGAAAATTGGAAGCACATTATGTCTACAAGGCTAAGATTCAAGAGGTGATTCCAGCTGCTGAAACATACAATGGACCTATCTTCGACAAAGAGCCATTGGAAAAGGTGCACATCAACAACGAATATAATGTGTGTGCCATGGAAAATGAAAATCGTTAGCAACATGAATTTATTAATAACACATATGTGATGAAATAGTGTGATAGTAATACCACACCAGATTCATCAGATATAAGTAATAATGGAGGAGAGGCTGACTAAGATGAACAAAATTTTAAGGAAGAATGTGCTTTGCTTGCTTCGTGAATTGAACAAATGAAATGTGAAATTGATGAAAATCAATAAATCTTTAGAATCATCAAACAAAGAGCTAAAGAAAGCAAACATGTCCTTAAATAGCGAGCTTACGAGGTACACATAGTCTAATTATGTAAAAGAAGTTGACATTGAAATTGCAAAAGCTTATGGTTTACTTTATGAGCAAAAAGCAAAACTAGACAAAGCTTGTTCTGAAGCTGCTTTTCAAGTTTTTGACATCAAACAAAAGTTTTCAGAGTTGAAAAAACAGCTTCTTGCATATAAAAACACAATTTCGACTTTGCAATATGAAAAAGATTAACAGAAAAAGTTTTACAAAACACATGAAGATAAGGAAATTGAAAGAGTCATTTGTTTGGAAAATTAAGTCAAATATTTAAATGATATTGTTTATAAAACTGGTCAGTCAATTCAAACAATGAACATGTTCAATCGTAATTGTAAACGATTTTTGCAAAACCTAACTACCTCAAGAAAGCTCAGAGTGTGAAACCATGTCTGTATGATATTGGATGTTATAATGATAACCTTGCAAATATGCTTACTCCCGATTCAGATGAAACAGTTCGTCTTGCTGAAGAAAGTTGATCAACACTAAGTGATTTAATCAAACCGTTTGATTATACAAAGTTGAATAATCTTTATGAAACGTTTGTTCCTCAAAGAGAAAAGTCAGTTGAACAAAAGTATTTTTCAAATGATTTGAAAAAGAGTAATACACCTGAAAAGGCAGTAAACTCAAAAGAGGTTTTCCAACCTCAAACCATTTTGTTAGCTAAAAGGATGGATGAAACGTTACCATGGACTAAAAAAATGTAAAAGTATTATAAAATTCGAGTTTATCAATCAAGATTTTCAAGCTTTAAACAAAGGAATTGAAGAGTGTTTGAAAATCATTAAAGCTAGAAGTTGGACTGTTCCAGTCGATCAGGATGTAAAAGGTGCTATTGAAATTAACTACGTTTAGTTGTCGATAATACTAAAATTGATGTGGTCGAATTTAAACAAACACTGAAAGAAGAAATGGTTCAAGACTTGTGATATTTTAACTCTCTTGAAAAAGAAGTTGAATCTCTTCAGTCTCAACTAGAACTTCAAAAAACACAGTTTTCAAATGAAATCGATCGACTTTTCAGGGAATATTTTTATGTTGATCATATGAATGCTATACTTGGTTATTATACCAACTTGATGAATATTTGAAAATGGCATGCAATTAATGAATTGTCAAAAATGTTTTCAGAACTAGAGAAACATTGCATTTCTCTTGAATTGTCATTGCAACAAAGTCAAGAAAAGATTCAGAATGACAAACTGTGGAAAAAAATGATACTCCTTTGGTTTCTAATCTTAAGAACAAAACTTTTGAAATAAATTATTTGAAAGCTCAATTAAAAGACAAGAATATTACAATAAGTGAGTTAAAGAAACTCATTGAAAATATGAAAAGAAAGTCTGTGGATACTAAGTTTGAAAAACCATTAGTTGTCCGACAACGAAATGCTTTTAAATTTCAAAAACCATCTTTCAAATTATTTTGAAAAGAAAGATTTCTCAAAGTCAAGGTCGTTTCCCATAACTTACGTGAAGAAGGATTTATCAAAACTAGTCACTCCACATATTTTGCCTTAAAAAGAAAAAGAAAAACAAGGTCAAAATAACATAAACATGATTGCACTAGGAATGTATGGAATGAACACTAGGCCTGCACAAACTCGAACACCTCAATTACCTCAGGATATTAGAAAAACTAGCAAACGTGTTTCTTTCTCTACAGGATTAATTCCCACTACTAGCGTTAGCAGACCACAGCTTAAGAGCAATCAAATGAAAGATAAGGTCATGCAAAACGATAGTCAAGTGAAGAAGATCGAAGTAGAAGAACACCATAGGAATTTTAAGTTTTCTAATAATAAAACGTCTGTAATTGTGTGTAATGACAATTTCAATGTTAAGACTTCGAATGTTAATTTCGTTTGTGTAACTTGTGGCAAATGTGTGTTGAATGACAATCATGATTTGTGTGTTCTTCATTATATAAATGGCGTGAACTCTAGAACTAAGAAGCCCATTGCAGTACCTATTAGTACTAGAGAACCCAAGCGAACGGTGAACCAATCTGTTGCAACACCCCATAAGAAAACATTTGCTTCAGAATCCACTATCCAGAATCCTAGAAGTAGATTAAGAATGCTTTACGAGAGTGTTAGTAAGACATGCAAATTATGGTACACGAAACTTACACCACCAAGATATAAATGAGAACCTAAGTCTAAAACAGGAAATGTAAACACAAATGTTAGTTTGTCTCTAGGAATTGAATCTAGGTCAACAAATATTTCAAAACCCACATATGTTAAGGGATCCAATTTGTCCAACACTCCATTGTCTTCTAATTCTTTTGCAGCTTGTAGAAATCATCTTGTTCATTGTCGAATCTAAGTGCATAAAGCACATGATAGGACATCTCAAGTTCTAATTAACTTCGTTAAGAAATTTTGGGTACGGTACGCTTTGGAAATGATCAGTTTGCACTGATACTTAGATATGGAGACCTGGTTCAAGGGAACGTCACAATCAAACGGGTTTACTACGTCGAAGGGATCAATCACAATCTTTTCTCAGTTGGTCAGTTTTGTGACGCATATTTGGAGGTTGCATTCAGATTGTCGGCATGTTTTGTTAGAGATCTTCAGGGAAATGATTTACTTACAGGTATTCGTGGATCTAATCTCTACACAATTAAATTACAAGAGTCATCTTCTCCTAATCCAATCTGCTTCATGTCTAAAGCTTCAACATCTCAAGCATGGTTATGGCATCGTCGTCTCTTACATTTGAACTTCGACACCATCAACTTGCTTTCCAAGAAAAATATTATGAATGGCCTCCCTCAATTAAAATTCATCAAAGATCATCTATGTTCTTCTTATGAGTTGGGTAAAGCTAAACGTGGCAGTTTCAAGTCAAAAACTACCCCAATCTCAAAAAGACTGTTAGATATCTTACATATGTATTTATGTGGTCCCATGCGAGTTGGAAGTATCAATGGAAAGAATTATATTCTTGTAATCGTTGATGACTACTCAAGATAAACATAGACTCACTTTCTGAGATCTAAAGATGAAACAGCAGATGTTCTCATCACTTTCCTCAGAATGATTCAAAGAGGACTTCAGGCTCAAATAAGAATAATGCGAACTGACAAAGGCACAAAATTTTTAAACAAGACTTTACAAACCTACTTTCAAGAAGAAGGCATCAGTCACCAAACGTCAATTGATCGAACACCTGAATAGTATGACGTTGTCGAAAGACGAAACCGTACTCTCGTTGAGGCTGCTCGAACAATGCTAGGTGCCGCTAAACTTACACTATTCTTCTGGGCTGAAGCAATTGCAACCGCATGTTACACATAAAACCGTTCACTCATAGTCCCTCAACAAGAAAAGACACCATATCATATTATTAATGACAGAAAACCCACTCTGGAACATCTTCACATCTTTAGCTGCAAATGTTACATAGTACGAGATGGTGAAAATCTTGATAAGATGAAAGAAAATGGTGACTTAAGTATCTTTCTGGGATATGCTCTTCTGTTTAATGGATTTCGAGTTTATAATAAGAGAACAAGATTGATCGTTGAAACAATTAATGTCAATTTTGATGAATTACAAGAAATGACGTCTGATGACAACACTTCAAGCCTCGCACCATAACGTCTGATAACGACGTTTGAACAACACAGTTTAGGCCCCGTACCTCAATGTCAAGATAATCTTCCTTCAACAAATACAACAGCTAATCACTCAATGTCAGAATTGGAATTATTTTTCAGTCTAATGTTTGATGAATACTTCACTGGGGAGAATGAAGTTGTATCCAAGCCTTCCACTGTCTATGATAAAAATAATAAAACTCAATCAACAACCACACCGGTTGCTACAAAACAACCTCCATTGATTATTCACAACACTTCTGATCCAACAACTCTAACTACAC